>SJYA01002259.1:208707-311327 GCA_006410615.1 Neotragus moschatus
TGCCGCCCCATGAATCGCAGCATGCCAGGCCTCTCGGTCCATCATCAACTCCCAGAAATCACTCAGACTCACGCCCATTGAGTCAGTGATGCCATCCAGCCATCTCATCCTCTGTCATCCCCTTCTCCTCCTGATCCTGATCCCTCCCAGCATCAGAGTCTTTTCCAATGAGTCACTATTCGCATGAGGTGACCAAAGTACTGGAGTTTCAGCTTCAGCATCAGTCCTTCCAAAGAAATCCCAGGGTTGATCTTCAGAATGGACTGGTTGGATCCCCTTGCAGTCCAAGGGACTCTCAAGAGTCTTCTCCAACACCACAGTACAAAAGCATCAATTCTTCAGCGCTCAGCTTTCTTCACAGTCCAACTCTCACATCCATACATGACCACTGGAAAAACCATAGCCCTGACTAGACGGACCTTTGTTGGCAAAGTAATGTCTCTGCTTTTGAATATGCTATCTAGGTTGGTCATAACTTTTCTTCCAAGGAGTGTCTTTTAATTTCATGGCTGCAATCACCATCTGCAGTGATTCTGGAGCCCCCAAAAATAAAGTCTGACACTGTTTCCACTGTTTCCCCGTCTGTTTCCCACTATACAATATATCCTTACTGTTTATCTACTTTATACACAGCAATTTCTTTTAATCCCATATCCTTAATTTACTCCTCCTTTCTTCCCTCTCTCCATTTGGTAACCAATAGCTGTTTTCTGGAGAAGGCAATGGCACCCCACTCCAGTACTCTTGCCTGGAAAATCCTATGGATGGAGGAGCCTGGTGGGCTGTAGTCCATGGGGTTGCAAAGAGTCAGACACAACTGAGCAACTTCACTTTCACTTTTCACTTTCATGCATTGAAGAAGGAAATGGCAACCCACTCCAGTGTTCTTGCCTGGAGAATCCCAGGGACGGGGGAGCCTGGTGGGTTGCCGTCAGTGAGATCGCACAGAGTCGGACACGACTGATGCAACTTAGCAGCAGCAGCAGCTTGTTTTCTACAGCTGGTGTTTCTATTTTGCACATGCATTTGTTTGCATAACTTTCTAGGTTCCCATATGAATATCATACAGTATTTGTTTTTTTCCTGACATTTAACTAAGTATAATATTCTCTAGGTCCATTCACATTACTACAAA
This sequence comes from Neotragus moschatus, assembly GCA_006410615.1. Classification (NCBI taxonomy): domain Eukaryota; kingdom Metazoa; phylum Chordata; class Mammalia; order Artiodactyla; family Bovidae; genus Neotragus; species Neotragus moschatus. The sequence continues at coordinate 209,843 of SJYA01002259.1, forward strand.
TGGCAGTTTCATTCATTTTTATGGTTGACCAATCGAAAAAGCAAGAGAGTTCCAGAAAAACATCTATTTCTGCTTTACTGACTATGCCAAAGCCTTTGACTGTGTGGATCATAATAAACTGTGGAAAATTCTGAAAGAGATGGGAATACCAGACCACCTGGCCTGCCTCTTGAGAAACCTATATGCAGGTCAGGAAGCAACAGTTAGAACTCAACATGGAATAACAGACTGGTTCCAAATAGGAAAAGGAGTGCGTCAAGGACGTATATTGTCACCCTGCTTATTTAACTTCTATGCAGAGTACATCATGAGAAACACTGGGCTGGAAGAAACACAAGCTGGAACCAAGATTGCTGGGAGAAATATCAATAACCTCAGATATGCAGATGACACCACCCTTATGGCAGAAAGTGAAGAGGAACTCAAAAGCCTCTTGATGAAAGTGAAAGAGGAGAATGAAAAAGTTGGCTTAAAGTTCAACATTCAGAAAACTAAGATCATGGCATGTGGTCCCATCACTTCATGGGAAATAGATGCAGAAACAGTGGAGACAGTGTCAGACTTTATTTTGGGGGGCTGNCACAAGCTGGAACCAAGATTGCTGGGAGAAATATCAATAACCTCAGATATGCAGATGACACCACCCTTATGGCAGAAAGTGAAGAGGAACTCAAAAGCCTCTTGATGAAAGTGAAAGAGGAGAATGAAAAAGTTGGCTTAAAGTTCAACATTCAGAAAACTAAGATCATGGCATGTGGTCCCATCACTTCATGGGAAATAGATGCAGAAACAGTGGAGACAGTGTCAGACTTTATTTTGGGGGGCTGCAAAATCACTGCAGATGGTGACTGCAGCCATGAAATTAAAAGACACTTATTCCTTGCAAGAAAAGTTATGATCAACCTAGATAGCATATTCAAAAGCAGAGACATTACTTTGCCAACAAAGGTCCGTCTAGTCAAGGCTATGGTTTTTCCAGTGGTCATGTATGGATATGAGAGTTGGATTGTGAAGAAAGCTGAGTGCTGAAGAATTGATGCTTTTGTACTGTGGTGTTGGAGAAGACTCTTGAGAGTCCCTTGGACTGCAAGGAGATCCAACCAGTCCATTCTAAAGGAGATCAGTCCTGGGTGTTCTTGGGAAGGAATGATGCTAAAGCTGAAACTCCAGTACTTTGGCCACCTCATGCGAATAGTTGACTTATTGGAAAAGACTCTGATGCTGGGAGGGTTTGGGGGCAGGAGGAAAAGGGGACGACCGAGGATGAGATGGCTGGATGGTACCACCGACTCGATGAACATGAGTCTGAGTGAACTTCAGGTGTTGGTGATGGAGAGAGAGGCCTGGCGTGTGCAATTCATGGGGTCGCAAAGAGTCGGACATGACTGAGCGACTGAACTGAACTGAACACGATTGCTAGCCTAGAAGAGAAAGGAACACCTGACATAGAATATACAATGAAAAGGACCTAACTGGGTTTTTTGTTACCTTGATAACACAGCAGAACCTGAATTTCAGTGACATAGAACAGAACTGAACTGAACTGAATACTCCATTGTGGGCTTCTCTGGCAACTCAGTGGTAAAAAATCTGCCTGCCAATGCAGGAGACTCGGGTTCAATCCCTGGGTTGGAAAGCCCCCCTGGAGAAGGAAATGGCAACCCAATTCAGTATTCTTGCCTAGGAAATCCCAGGAAAGAGGAGCCTGGGGAGTTACAGTCTCTGCGGTTGTAAAAGAATCAGAACCAACTCAGCAACTAAACAACAAGAGTACTCCACTGTACTACATCTTGTTAATCCAATCCAAGATACATTAAGTGAAGAAACAAGTTCAGTTCCATTCAGTTGCTCAGTCGTGTCTGACTCTTTGCAACCCCATGGACTGCAGCACGCCAGGCTTCCCTGTCTATCACCAACTCCCAGAGCTTGCTCAAACTAATGTCCATCGAGTTTGTGATGCCATTAAACCATCTTATCCCCTGTTGTTCCCTTCTCCTCCTGCCTTCAATCTTTCCCAGCATCCAGATCTTTTCCAATGAGTCAGTTCTTTGCATCAGGTGGCCAAAGTATTGGATACTTACGAAGTCTGCTACTATATTTTTAAAATGTCCTTACTTCTTCAAAAAGAAATTAAAAGTGATTGCCTACAAAGTGTGAGTAGGAATGAGGTGGAAGTGACAGGGTGGTAACAAGTGACAGTGACACTATCTGAGTATTCGGTTCTGTGTGTAATTTTAGCCTTCAAACAAATAACATAACCACAAGAGAATTATTTAAAAAACTTACCCAAGTAACTTTACAACAAAGTATTTTAAATATTTGTTTTCAGTCAAGTGGAAATAAAAAAGGAATACAAACAACTGAAACTCCACTTAGACTGGTTCTCTGAATCAGTAGGGAGCAATTATGAAGCTATTTTACACGTAGTGTAGTTAATCAAACAAATCAATAATGTTAAACTGTTGCTGGAAGCCTTGGTTCCCAATGTGAGGAAATACAAACATGGAAATAAGGGGTATCAAGAAAGAAATCTTTCAGTGTTAAGTTAGAATACAAAGAACCAGGACTTTCCTGGTGGTCCAGTGGTTAAAACTCCACCCTTCCACTGCAGGGGGCAGGAGTTTGATCCCTGATCAGGGAGCCAAGATCCCACATGCCAAACAGTGTGGTAAAAAATAAATAAATAATTAAAATGTTTAAAAAATACACAGTATAAATATAAACTCATAGACACACACACAGCATAACATACTGAAGACACTGAAGCATGACATACAACTATCTCAGCAGCAATGAGCATACGTAACATCCAGACACTGATTTGTATTTACCAGCCCTCACCAAAAGCAGTCTAGGTTACTGGGCTGAATATCTAACATTTTCAACACAACATCATGACGATGGACAAAAGACATTATGTGCCTTCTGGTATGATGTACTGAATGAACAGAATATCACTTATTACTACACACCTGCCAAAGACAGATAAGGTTAAGGTGAAGGTTAAAGTTGCTTAGCTGCATCTGACTCTTTGCAACCCCACGGACCGTATACTCTCCAGGCCAGAATACTGGAGTGGGTAGCCTTTCCGTTCTCCAGGGGATCTTCCAAACCCAGGGCTCAAACCCAGGTCTCCTGCATTGCAGGCAGATTCTTTACCAGCTGAGCGGCAGAGGAAGCCCAAGAATACTGCAGTGGGAAGCTTATCCCTTCTCCAGCAGATCTTCCCAACCCAGGAATCGAACTGGGGTCTCCTATATTGCAGACAGATTTTTTACCAACTGAGCTGTCAGGGAAGCCCCAGAGACAGATACCTCGACTCTAATCACATGGAAATAATCAGAAGAACTTAAATTGAGGAACAATCTATAAAATATCTGGCCTGTGGTATGATAAGTTTTAAGACACAACAACAGACCCTAAAAGATAAAAGATAAATATATATATATATATATGAAGAACTGCTCCAGATTAAAAGATTTTAAAGAGACATTAAAACAAAATGCAGAATTCCCTGGTGATCCAGTGGTTAGGACTCCATGCTTTCACTACTACAGGCTCAGGTTCGATCCCAGTCGGGGAACCAAGATCCTGCTAACTGCTCAGTGTGGCCAAAATATAAAATAAAATAAAAACTAAATGCAATGTGTAATAAAGAATTGGGATTCATAGCCAAAAATAAAAAATAAATAACTGCTGTAAAGGAAATTATTGGGGTAACTGGTGAAACTTCAATATTAAATGTATATTATATAATACTGTATCAGGGTTACATTTGCTAAATTAATCATTGTATGGTAGAAAGATCTAAGAGCATGTTTCAATTTCTCAGAAAAGACGTTGAAGTAGGTGTAGGCAAGGGGGCAAGATACCTACAATTTACTGATTCAGCAAAAGTAACAGGTATGCATGTAGGTACAGAGAAAGAACAGCAGAAATGTGGCAAAACATCAAAGACAGAAAAATCTAGGATACATGGGAGTTCATTAAACTATTCTTCAAACTTCTGTAGGGCACTGTAATTTTCATAATAAAAATTTTAAAACATGATTTCAACATTAAAATGTGAAAAAACAAAAATTTTCTCCACAGTCAACAAATGATTCAAAATGAAAATAAAAGTCAGAAATGAAAAACGTATTAGACTAATAATACCTAAATTCAAACTCACTGTTTAAAGTTGTTGTCCAGTCACTAAGCCATGTGCAGCTCTTTGCAACCCCATGGACTGCAGCACACCAGGCTTCCCTGTTCTTCACTATCTCCTGGAGTTTGCTCAAATTCACATTCATGGAATCAGTGATGCTATCTAACCATTCCATCCTGTCCCCCTCTTCTCTGCCTGCCTTCAATCTTTCCCAGCATCAGAGTCTTTTCTGAAGAGTCAGTTTTTTGCATGAGGTAGCCAAAGTATCAGAGAGAGCTTCAGCTTCAGCATCAGTCCTTCCAGTGAATATTCAGGACTGATTTCCTTTAGGATTGACTTGATTGGTTTGATCTCCTTGCTGTCCAAGAGACTCTCAAGAGTCTTCTCCAGCACCACAATTCAAAAGCATCAATTCTTCGATGCTCAGCCTTCTCTTTGGTCCAACTCTCACATCCGTACATGACTATTGGAAAAACCATAGCTTTGACTATATGGACCTTTGTCAGCAAAGTGATGCCTTTGCTTTTTAATATGTTCTAGATTTGTCATAGATTTTCTTCCAAAGAGCAAGCATCTTTTAATTTCATGGCTGCAGTCACCGTTTGCACTGATTTTGGAACCCAAGAAAATAAAATTTGTCACTCTTTCCATTTTATTCCCACCTACTTGCCATGAAGTGATGGGACCAGATGCCATGATCTTAGTTTTTTAAATGTTGGATTTTTTAAGCCAGCCTTTTCACTCTCCTCTTTCACCCTCAAGAGGCTCTTTAGTTCCTCATCGTTTTCTGCCATTAGAGTGCTATCATCTGCATATCTGAAGTTGTTATTTCTCCTGGCAATCTTGATTTCGGCTTGTGAGTCATCCAGCCAGGCACTTCGCATGATGTATTCTGTATAGAAGTTAAATTAGCAGGGTGACAATATACAGACTTGACCTACTCCTTACCCAATTTGGAACCAGTCTGCTGTTTCATGCAAGGTTCTAACTGTTGCTTCTTGACCTGCATACAGGTTTCCCAAGAGGGTAAGGTGGTCTGCTAGTTCCATCAATTTAAGAATTTTCCAGTTTGTTGTGGTCCACACATTCAAAGGCTTTAGCATAGCCAATGAAGCAGAAATAGATGTTTTTTTGGAATTCCTTTGCTTTCTCTATGATGCAATGGATGTTGGCAATTCGATCTCTGGTTCCTCTGCTTTTTCTAAAGTCAGCTTGTACATCTGGAAGTTCTCAGTTCACGTACTGTTGAAGCATAGCTTGAAGGATTTCGAGCTAGCATGTGAACGAAGTGCAACTGTACGGTGGTTTGAACATTCTTTGCCCTTGCTCTTCTTTGGGACTAGAATGAAAACTGACCTTTTCCAGTCCTGTGGCCATTGCTGAATTTTTGTGATACATTGAGTGAGCACTTTAACAGCATCATCTTTTAGGAGTCGATATAGTTCAGCTGGAATTCCATCACCTTCACTATCTTTGTTCACAGTAATGCTTTCTAAAGGCCCACTCAACTTCACACTCCAGGATGTCTGGCTCTAGGTGAGTGACCACATCGATTCCTTTGCAACCCCATGGACTTGTAGCCAGCCAGGCTCCTCTGTTCAGAAGATTTCCCAGGCAAGAATACTGGAGTGGGCTGCCATTTCTTCTTCCAGAGGATCTTCCTGACCCAGGGATCGAACCTGCAGCTCCTGCCACATCTCCTGCATTACAGGCAGATTTTTTACCACTGAGCCACCAAGGAAGCCAAATAAGGCTATGAACCTCTCCCAAAGAAAAAGCACATATACCTCAAATTTTATATATCATATAAAAAGGATTATTAGATATTACATAATCCTAGATTAAGAAATCATGTTCTAAAAGATATTATGTAGATATAGTATACCAAATTATATGTCATCAGAGAAAATACCACCTGGTTTTAAAACATTAGCCTTTTTAAGCCACAGGATAGGCTGAGAATGTCATTTTCCACATTCCAAGCCTCAATGAATTCTACTTCCTATGACATACTTAGAAGGAACTAGGAACTAGTAAGGAACTTAGGATTGTGGTATTCAAATAACAGGGTAAACTTACTGCACAGATTTAAAAACATCTTTCTTCACAAAATCTTTCCTTCCTTACAAAATAGTCCTTAAAATAAAAACAGGTGGTGAGTTAGATTTGTCCAATGGTGTCATAGTTTCCTGAACCCCGGACCAACAAAACAAACAGAAGTAAGTTCAGTAAAATGTCCATGAATATGTGAAAATTTAGTGTAAAATCCAAGTGGTAATGGGGGCAGGGGGTGGGGGATTAATCCAAACTCATCCAACTCCAACTAAAGAAATAAATGTTTGTAAAAACTACAGCACTACCAGAGGAAATAATGGAGCATATTCCTGTATTCCTGAAGTAGAGAAGACTTTCTTAGCAAAACACAGCCACGTAGCCAGAAGCCATAAAAGAAAGAGGTACTAGATTTATTTACATAAAAATTTACGTCTTCTACCTACATAAAAACTTAAAATCTCTCTAACTTTAAAGATAAGTTTTTTAAAACAATGGGAAAATTTGCAGTATATGGGAAAATCTGCAATATATACTTAAAAGAATTAATATATGTAATAGTTTTTTACACATCAATGAAAAAGACTAATAGAGAAATGGGCAGAGCATACAAAGGGGCTAATTTAAAATAAAAAAGAAGATCATATAAAAAATACCAAAGACCTGGAAGCAAATCAGAATTTACATATTAAAGTCAAAATATCAATTATTGATCTTGGGATAGGAAGAAAAAATGATTCATAATATCCTGTTTCTGGCAAACAAGTACACTCATACACCATTACGGGGAGTTTAATAACCACTTTGGGGAAAGAAAACATTTCAGTAACTTTAAGTATTTTAAATGTGCATTGCATTTACCCCAAAATTTCACTTGTGAGTATCTAATCCTGAATAGTACAAAGATATATGTACAAGCCCTGTAACACTCTATGTAAAACAAATATCTAGAAACTACCTAAGAAACAGGGAAATGGTATATCAATTATGGTATACCCATACCATGAAACACTATGCAGTCAATAAAAAGAATGAAGTAGACCTATATGAATAGGGAAACACCTCTTAGGTGTATTATCAAGAGAAAAAAGGCAGTGACAGAACAGTATGTACAAAATTATGTTTATTTTAAAAAAGGAAAGGTTGTACATATTTTTATATGTACACATATCCCATGTAAATGAATGCACAGAAAAAAAGTCTAAAAGGATATAGGCCAAAGAATTTATAGTGATAATATCTGAAAGAGAATGGACATAGGGAGCATAAAAGGAGAGACTTTTATTATTGAAAGCAGAGAACCATTTGGTTAAAAATACGGAAGCTGAGCTTAGACCTGAGTTCAAGGCTAGGGTTTGTAACCTATTAGCTATATGATCTTATACTAGTTACTTACCTTTTCTGAACCTCACTGCAAAATGGAAATAATAAAAGCTAAGTCAATGGGTTGTTTTTCACTTTTATTTTATGGTAAATATATATACTTAAAATATGCCATTTTAACCACTTTTGAGGGTACATACCAGCATTAATCACATTCACTATATTGTACAACCATCACTGATTTCTATTTTCAAAACATGATCATCACCCCACACAGAAACTCTACAACTATTAAGCAATAATTCCCCATTCCCCTTTGGCCCCAACTTCTGGTAAACTCTATAATCTACTTTATTTCTCTGTGAATGTCCCTTTTCTAAGTACCTCATAAGTGAACCATTCAATAAGTGGCTTATTTCTGGCTTATATCACTTAGCATAATGTTTTCAAGGCTCATCCAGGTTATAGCAGTATCAGAACGCCATTCCTTTTTATGGCTGAATCATACTCCATTGTGCATGTGTGTATATCACATTCTTTTATCCATTCATCAGTTAATGAACACTTGCATTATTATGATTATCACTATGAACACTGGTGTATAGTACCTTTGTGGTGGTGGTGTATTGTTTTATAATTAAAAAATAAAATACTTAAAATGTATTTCACATATATACAGGCTCAATAACTGCCAACAGTTTAAATAAATTTGTGTTAATGTACAACATGTACATTTTTAAAAATAACTGCTTGTAAATCAGAGCAAGATCTGATGGCAAAATAATAACTAAATTAGGAAAGAATGTGTCCAGGAGGAAGCTACTGATCAGGAGAGAATATCTGTAAGTGAAAAACCTAAGTGGTAGTCTTTTATGCACAGTAGATGGGGATGCTGACAAATGAACAAAATATTAATCCATTTGATATGTCATTCCTGTCATGGGCTATCAGAACTTAAATTCACTAGAGTAACTATCCTTATTCCAACACTGTTCTTCAGATAAACTTCTAATAAAGTATTTTCTGCAAGAAAAAATAAGCACTGATAGGCTGACTCAGCTGACTCCAATGCTTGATAGACACATTCCTTATAAATCGCTAAACTAGCATTCTAAATTCACCTACTTTGCTTCCTACCAGTGAGATTAGTGAATATATGAGCATCCCTAACTTGATCAGTTCTATAAGGTTGAGTCTCATAAATTCTCCCAGAAGGTGTCTTCATTAATCATTTAATAATTCTATGTTTAATTCTTTATTGAGTTCCTGTTCAGCCACTGTTCAGCCACTTCACCAGCCACTGTGCTGGAAAGGACCAGTTACTGAGTTTTCCCATAGTAACAATGTAATCTCATCACATACCTCTTTCAGGTATCTTCAGTTATCACCACTACTATCGCATAAATAAATAACAAGTTCAAAGGCTATTTTATGTGAGAGTTTTATGGGAAGTAAATCTCAAAAAGACAAATTAAATATGACACTATATAAATTTATTTCCACTCAGCTGGTCAAAATACTACATTCAAATGGTGGGGTTTTGTTCTGGTTTTTTTGCGCAGTGCCATGCAGCATGTGGGATTTTAGTTCCTTGACCAAGGATTGAACTCATTCCCCTTGCAGTAGAAGTAGGGAGTCTTAACCACTGGACTCAAAATGATGTTTTAAAATTATTCCATATGTATAAAATATGATAAAAGTTAAAAAAAATAGTTTGGCCATTCAGTTTATATTTTTTACATGTTTTTAAAACATTTAGAAAGAAACATGAAGGGTCTTGCCTTACCAGCTATTTAAAATGTGTTTTTAAAGTATCAGTCCAAATATAGGTAGATTATCTAAAAAACAACATTTTTTAGGTGTTTTTCTAAACTTTTCTAATCAGATGCCAAAAGCAAAAACTCTCAAGGAAAAGATAGAAAGATTTAACAAAAATTTAGCTATGTTTTTATTTATTTTTTGTTTTAATTTATTTATTTTAATTGAAGGCTAATTACTTTACAATATTGTACTGGTTTTGCCATACATCAACATGAATCCACCACGGGTGAACAATGTTCCCAATCTTTTTAATTGAAGTGCAGTTGATTGACAATATTAGTATCAGGTGTACAGCATAGCAATTTGCTATTGTTGCAGATTATACTCCATTATAAGTTATTATAGATAATGACTACAATTCCCAGTGCTATACAATATATCCTTATTGCTTATTTAAAAGTTATGAATCCTCTGAATAAATTTAAAAGAAAACTAAATTATTGAATAAGTTTCTTAAACTAATTCTCAGTTTCTTTATGGAGACTATTTATTAAGCCAAAAGTATTGGCAAGGTAACTATTAATATTTTATAAACAGATAAGATGAAAACATAAAAGAAAGCAAGACCTGGCTATAAGATGATTGATAAAAATGATAAGGGGCTCAAATTAAAATGAAAATAATAATGGCCAGTGGAGAATTCAGAAGAATGTCTTTGCCTGCTAAAATGTTTCAGTCTTGAGCCTCCTTTAACTGTTAAGGTATAGTTCATTCTAACTGTGGAACACCTATGTCATATTCAAAGTTTCCTAGGAATTCTCAAGCAGATAAACACTAATGGAAAAGAAGGGAGAGACAAAAAACATAACTTACCCAAGGCTTCTGAAACAGCTCAACCCTGAAAAGATGACCAGTTGGGGTGGGGGACTACCTTTGATAGGTTTCAAATAGTCACATATACAAAAAAGAAAAAGGAACGGGAAGTGGAGGAGAAGAGAAAGTGGAACTGATAGGAAGAGGAAAGAGAAATGGGAAGGGTAGATGGTAGAGGGATGAGAAAGAAGAGATTTCCCCACACTGTGAGTTTGTGGGGAAAAGAAGTCTTAGAGAAAGTATAGAATTAGATACATGTGGGTTTGCCGCAATTCTGTAGTAGATATCTCCTGCTGCTGCTGCTGCTAAGTCACTTCAGTCATGTTCCCTCTGTGCGACCCCATAGGCGGCAGCCCACCAGGCTCCCCCGTCCCTGGGATTCGCCAGGCAAGAACACTGGAGTGGGTTGCCATTTCCTTCTCCAAGATATCTCCTAAATGGCAGGTAAGAGGCATGGTAATATATGGCACAGGGAAGGGAAGGGAAAAGAGGGGTGGTAAGGGGTAAAAGAGAGGAACCCAAGGGCCATATCCCTACTAAAGTCCTCTTCCCCTGCACCTCACAATAGCTACTAGATCAAGTGTCTAGCTCTAGACACCTAATCCAAGCNGATATCTCCTAAATGGCAGGTAAGAGGCATGGTAATATATGGCACAGGGAAGGGAAGGGAAAAGAGGGGTGGTAAGGGGTAAAAGAGAGGAACCCAAGGGCCATATCCCTACTAAAGTCCTCTTCCCCTGCACCTCACAATAGCTACTAGATCAAGTGTCTAGCTCTAGACACCTAATCCAAGCTATCTCAATTAGATTCTCTCTCTCTCAATGAAAAGAAATAGAGAGTAGGAATCACAGGAGAGCATCCTTGGGAGACCCCTAAAAGACAGTGATTAGCTTTATACTTTGATACTTACATTTGGAAGTTTAACTGAATAACCTCTAAAGGAAGAGAAATGGAATGTATGTCAGGCAAACAAGAGGGGAAAACTGATTCAGGAAAATAAACTAACCCAAAAGATAAAGAGAACATATGGAAAATAAATATTTTCAAAGTTTTTTAAAAGGAAAAAATGGTAGAAATAAATCTAAATAATTCTGTATTTACAATAAATGTAAGTAGTCTATACATTACAGTCAAAATACAAAGATTTCACACTGAGAGAGAAAATTTCAATCAGACGCTTTCCCAAAAAACATCCAAATACAAGAATACAGAATGTAAATAAAAGGATTGAAAAACAAACCACAAAAATAACCAAAATAAAGTCACATTATTTATATTAATAAAAGAAAAAAGTGTAACTGTAGGGTGAAAGTCCTAACTAAAAATAATGATGGTCATTACATGAAAGATGCAATTCATCATGAAAATGTAATAATTCTATATTTTATGTACTTAATCTAGTACTACTCAAAGTATATAACAGGCAAAACCTGACAGTTACATGGAAAGATTAGAAAATATCCCATCAAGATAGGCAACATTAATACACATTAACTGATGGATGAAGCAGACAAAAATCAGAAAATCTAAATAATAAGCTGGGTCTAGTAGACACATACAGTACAACAACTGCAGGAGAAACATTACATTGAAATAAATGTGAAACATTTACATACATGGAACAAATACTGGGCCACAATGGAAATAAGTTGGAAATTTTTTTAAATAATAACTTTTTAAAGCATTTGGAAATTAAAACATATCTCTAAAAAACTGACAGTTCAAAGAAGAAAAGAGAAATACGAAACTAGAAAGCATGTAACATGGCACATTTGGAAGTTTTAGAGTAACCTCTAAAGCAAGAGAAATGGAATAAAAAGGCAACATATCAAAACGTGTGAGATGCCCCTACAGTGGTAGTTAGAAATTCAAAGCCTTAAAATTTATATTAGAAAAGAAGAATGCTGAGAATTAATGAACTCATCAAAGAACTTCAAAAGATGAGGAAAAGAATGAACGTAAATGAAAGAAAATAACATAGATAAGGGTACAGATTAAAAGAAAATAGAGAAAATCAACATTACAAAAACTTGGTTCTTTCACAAGACCCCTAGAAAAGAGACCAAGAAAAGAGAAGACACAAAAAAGCAATATTAGACATGAAAAAATGTACACAATTACTGATATTAAGAGAATAAACAATCATTATTTTGAACAAGCTTATGCCAATAAATTTTAAAATTAAGCAAATTCCTAAAAAAGCTTAACTTGTCAAATGACATAAGTCACAGAAAACTTAAATAATTCTACAGCTAATAAAGAAACTACTTCATCAAACTTTATACTTTATAAAATTTTACTAATAAATAAACTACTAAATCCCTACTTTTAAATCTCTCCAAAAAGAAAACTCCAGGATAAGACAGATTTGTCATTGAATTCCAATGCCAAAACTTTACACCAAAACTTAAGAAAAGATTCTCTCTGTGTACACAATGTAAAAATTCGTAATCAAAGCTCTAGTAAATCAAATCCAAAAATATACATTAAGCATCACAATTAAGTTGAGTTTAATGCAGGAATGTCAGATTGATTCAGTATTCAAGCTTCAATGCTTATCACCACAAAGATGAAAAATCAAATGATTATCAAAAGAAATGCAAAATATGACAAAAATTTAATACCAATCTATATTAAAATGACAAAACACTTAAAATCTTTAGAAAATTAGGTGTATATATAGATGTGTGTGTGTGTGTGTGTGTGTATCGGATAAAACTGTTGAGTAGTTTTTAAGTAAACTTCTAAAGTCATATTGCCAAGGACATTCAAAGCTAGGGTACACATAATGACTAAAACCCAGCCATTCCCACAATACGCTAGCAGTGGTCATGAAATTATTTTTGTTCACATACTATCTCCATAAAGGTTTTGAAAAACAACATACTCTTTTGAACAGTTCTACATTATAACTCAAATAATTACAGGTTTAACAGTTGTAAATGATGTAATTTCCAGTGTATTTCCTATTGCATATGTGCTTTAAATAGAGTCCTATTAAAATCTGGAATTTATGAAAATTTATGGGGAATGTCTATTATATAATCTAATTAGCAAAGCAAAGTCTCACTGTCAAACCAATCTACAAAGACTTATTTTCTGTTAGAAAAGTTCGGACTTAAATTTTTGACTCAAATGTATGTTAATATATAGGCCAATATCAGCACTTTGCTTCAGAGTTTTCAGAAAGATAATGGATGACAGTTTTGTCACTAGTTTGTAAGCTAGTGAAATAAACACCTGCTTCAATACTTTTTTTTTTAATTTTAATTTTAATTTTTATTTTTTTTCATCTCAGGTGTACATGAGTTCCCATGCTTCAATACTTTTTATAGGTTTTTGTTTTTCCCTTCTTTGGGAGCTATGCATTCTCAAATAGTCCCTTTTGTTTTGCACCCAACACATCTTCACAAGCTAAAGCATGCACCATAGCAAGAAGTGAGACACTATGTATGTGAGATGTGAGAAGTATGCCTTTGTTTTATAAAGTAGAAGATGAGCAATTACGTAATGAAAGCGGAAAAAGAAAAAGAGACTTGGTGTTCTGAAACAGATGGGTTTTAGGAAAGAATACTTAGGGAAGTTGAGGATTGAGGATCTGGAATCCCATTACAACTATATATATCCACAAACTCCTTGGGATGCCTTTATGCACCACGGGTACAGATACTTCAGTTTGAACACTACTACACTAGATTATCATAATCTTGAGCTTTAGTAGATGTTTATAAGTGAAATTCACAATTTGCATTTTAACAAAAACATGTTAACCTGATATTTAAAATCTCTCAGGTATAAGTGAATTAAAATGACTCTCAGGTGTAAGCAGATGAAGAAATCTTTTTCTTTTTTTTTTTTATTAATTAAAATTTTCCATCTCAGGTGTACATAAGTTACCAATCTTGAACCGCCCCCTCANAAAACATGTTAACCTGATATTTAAAATCTCTCAGGTATAAGTGAATTAAAATGACTCTCAGGTGTAAGCGAATGAAGAAATCTTTAAAAAGGACTCCATGCTGGGGGCTCTCTTTTCTCACAGGGAATATCTGCCGTATGTGTGGAGAGGTGTTTTGGATAGGGACAGGGATCATTTTCTCAACCCTCTCCCTCTCCTCCTCACTGGAAGGTAAGCTTGCCAGCTAGGGACCCCAGTGCAGCAGTTCAGAGTGTCAGAACCACTTCTCAGGACCAGCGCTGCCTCTGAAGTTCCCTGGGACACGACTGCTGGCGCTGGTGGCCAAGGCTCCTTTAGTTTTACCAAAAACCAGATGGGGATAGGTAGGTTCAAAGTCCTAAATCCTCAGGCTTTTTTTCTGTCCCTACTTCTAATACCCCAAGCATGCCTGGGGAATTCCAAAGCTTCTCAGAACATAGCTCCAAAGGGTATCAATCAGCAGGCTGAGCTCCCCAATCTATGGGACAGAGGCAGTCAGCCAACAACAGGCCTCCAGCCTCATCCCAGCCCCGGCAATTCTAAGCAAGGGTCCTGTCTTGGGTCCCAAGGCCCACTAGACATGAGGCCCTCAGAAGCAGCTATCCCAGGTCTCCCAAAAGCAGCCCAGAGCACACAGGCCTGCCCACCTGCAGCCAGTGCATCTACTGTGGCAGACACTCCGTGCCTGCACTGAGCCAGAGGCAGTGGACCTGGAGCAGCATGTCTCTGCGCAGCCCCCACCCAGAGCTAGAGCTTGCACAACTGCTCCGATTCCAACCGAGTGTGATAACAATGCCTCAGGCACGGAACTGGAGTAGGACAGAGTACTGCAGAGACTCAAAGACCTGAACTTCTGCACTGGACAGAATAAGGACTCCCAAGGAATCCTGGGCAGGCTACACACATCCTTTAGGGTAAGACCAGAGAGAAAACCCACCTGGTCCTGGGTAAAACCAGAGCAGTCAGTCGGAAAAAGAAAAATTTACAGTGAAGGAGTAAATATTGCCTAAGACTGTAATATTACTATTCTTCAGGCCAGAACAGCAATTTTCTGAAAATTATTTTTATGGCTCCTAAGCAGCACTTCCAGTGAGTAACTAAAACTAAACAGTTGTTTACAAAACACTCTAAAATATGTTAGAAAATAGCAGGATCACTTCTAGTGTTTACTCATGTGCATTTTACATATGTGACCTAAGAATTTTGATGGCAGCTGAGTGGAAGAAGGCAACAGAATTTCTCTAGCACAATACTGTAACAGCAACAGGCTCTCTGTTATTACCTGCAGGCAGCTAAGACCTTGCTTAATATAGCTTTTTTAAAACACAGATGATAAATTATTTAAGTATTTAAAATAGTAACATTAGTTGCTCAAGAGCAGGTAAAAAGCAAACAGCAGAAAGGCACACCCTACCTCACTTTTTCGCTAGTGGTTCTTACATTTACTCAAGTGTACAGCCAGTGAAATAAGCCAGTCGATAAACGACAAATACTGCATGATTCCACTCCTATGAGATACGTAGTCAAATTCACAGACAGAAAGTAGAATGGTAACGGTCAGCGGTCAGGAGCAAATGAGGATCTGTTTTTAACGGGTTCAGTTTAGTAAGATGAAAAAGCTGTTAATGGATGGTAGTCTTGGTTACACCGTCATGGGAACATACTTGATGACACTGGGCTGTACACTTAAAATGGTTTAAAGGGAAAATTTTATGTTATGTATATTTTACCACAATATTTAAGATAAAGATTTTTTAATTCATAGAAGAATGAAAAACTCAAAGCCTGAGAAACTGAGAAGTTTCTATTAACTTAATCTTTTCTGCAATTAAATTGTCCATTATTCTCTTTTGTTAGCAGAATATCAGTGCTCTAAGGAATATGACTTAAAGTCCATATACTGATGCAATACCAATGTCCTGAAAAGATACAGATAAGTCTCTTAGATATTTCTGCAAGCAGACATTTATAATTCTTTTGATATAAAATGATATAGAAATTCCTATATAGGTTTTCTAAATATACATAAATGATGTTTCATGAGCCACTGTAAAAATATCTACTAAGAGCTAATACAAATTGTCTTATCACTCTTTCTGCATGAAAAAATAATACCAAATATATCTAAGAACCAAAAAGTAAGGTCTATTTGTGATGAAAATGTTGGTAATACATTTACTTTCAAAATGCTTTACTAGCTTAAGTAACTGTTGAACAATCCATAAACTCTTCTATAACAGGAAATTAATATAAAGTAATTAATGCTTTGTCTTACCATATCAGATATGATGGTGTAGTTTGACAGGTATTTAACAGTATATCTTGATATTTTATAACCCAAAATGTTACAAGAATTACTTTGTAAAAAAAAAAAATTTATTTACTTTTCTGTATTTTATATTCAAAATGAAAAACTGAAGTTCAAGCAGTTCATGACGTATGAACTAGTCATAATCCAGAAATTTATTTCCAAATAATTAATCTGAAACTTAGAATACAATATCTCATCAAAAGTGTTATAAACTGGTTAGTTTTCCAGCCCACTTAAGTCTGTAAGTTTAAACCTAAGAGTAAACAACTAATTATCAATTCTTCCATTCACCATCACTTTCAAGAGAGTGCCTAAACTTAATAGCATTGAAGATGTACTAATATTCTCAACCTACAATTCCTAAAGAAATACTAAATTGGTCTCTGAGTCTAGACTTCAAGGCAACATTTGGCTGAGCTTCTCTCTTACAAGACACCAAAGTTCTGCCAACTAGTAGAAATTAGGCAGGCTGACCAAAGGATTCAATTCCCTGGCACACATGTATCTATGGAGATACATGGTCCAATCAATACTCTCCCATCTATCCAGCCAGACACACGGCCCAACAGGACCATGACAAAATTCTCCTGATTTCTTGCCTTAAAAAAACTGCCTCGACGGTATAATGGAGGAGCCAAACATTTTATAAAGATTAAGCCGACACTCTCCAGTGTGAAGCTGTGATTCTTAAGCAGAAGTGCACATTAGAATCAATAGGGAAGCATTTAAAAAATTCACATACCATTTCCTCATCCTGAGTTAACTGAATCATAATCTCTGGAAGTGAGTTAAAAATCATATATATTTTGAAAAAGCCACACAAGTTATTTGGACGTATACCCTAAGTTGAGGCTTCCCT
Organism: Neotragus moschatus; assembly: GCA_006410615.1. NCBI lineage: Eukaryota > Metazoa > Chordata > Mammalia > Artiodactyla > Bovidae > Neotragus > Neotragus moschatus. Next base: position 227,106 of record SJYA01002259.1, read on the forward strand.
GGTGGCTCAGACAGTAAAGAATCTACCTGCAATCCAGGTGATCCAGGTTCAATCTCTGGGTCAGGAAGAAACCCTAGAAAAGGGAATGGCTATCCACTCCAGTATTGAATGCCATGGTTAGAGGACCCTGGCAGGCTACAGACCAGAGGGTCCCAACAGTTGGATACAACTGAGGGGCTCTCTCTCTTTCTCTCTCTCTCTCACACACACCCACACACCCCACCCTAAGTTAAGAACTACTGCTTTTGAGGACTTTTATATCTTAAGTAATTGTTCAATAGCCACATATACCTATGAAAGAAAAACCAAAATTCACTTTCTTGGTTTCATCTATCTGCTCCTGAAATAAAAGACCCAAATTCCACCCATCTAGTCCTAAAACAACTGGCCCAAAACCAAACCAGGTAAAGGGACCCCATTAAAAAGTCACAATGAAGGCTTTTCAGGATTTGGTGCTGTTTTTCTTGAAGAGTACCAGGTAATTCCATACAAATTCTATCCTCTAAGTCCCACATGCTCCTGTCACTAGAGAGAGGATCATCTACCACGGAAATATCAATTGAATATAAAATCTAAGAAACTCCATCTTTGTCTCTGTCTCAGACTGGTATGAGAAAGGAGCAATCTTATTTTTGCACTAGTCAAATGATTTTGGCACAGCCTAGTGAACACTGCAGGCTTCACTTGTAGCTCAGTCAGTAAAGAATCTGTCTGCAATGCAGGAAACCAGAATTCAATCCTTGGGTTCAGAGGATTCCCTGGAGGAGGGCATGGCAACCCACTCCAGTATTCTTGCCGGAGAATCCCATGGAGAATACCATGGAGGGAGGAGCCTGGTGGGCTACAGTCCATGGGGTCACAAAAGTCAGACATGACTTAGCAACTAAACTACCACAGTAAAACTGCAACATAGCCTGCTTCTAAGCAGCTGGATGTAGATACAAGGGAGTTAAAAAAAAAAAAAAAAAAAAAAAACCCACAATCCCACTAGCTGATTAAACTTATCACCACATATGTCATGTGAACACAACATTCCTGATGATCTCTATACCTCTCTTTAGGAGGGTCACTCTCATATCCTCTAAAATCACTATTTCATGCTGTGTAGAAAAGAGGTGGCACTGCAGGCCTAAGGCTCCTATGCTTAGAAAGACCTGCTGGCAAGGCTGGTCCTTGCCTGAAGTCTGGGAACTCGGGTGTGAGAAGTGTCCCCTCAATCCTGACAAGAGTTAGTGGCTCAATGTGCTTAAACTGTGTAAATAATACATATGGCTTAGGCTGAATGCTTGTGTTCTGGGCACCTGAAATTTTGTACATGCTAGTCAGAGTGAGCCTATGTTACCAGGCTCCAAGGAAAATCTTGGGCAGGAAGTTTTTAATGAGTTTCACTCATTAAATATTGTTGGTAGTCAACACTTCACACATGATGTCATAGTACAGTGTTGAAGGGATTAATAGCGTCTTAGGTGAACTATGGGAGAAGATTCTTGGAAGCTTCTGTTTGGTTTCCTGTGACTTCGCCCCATGAGCTTTTTGTCTTACTGATTTTGCTTTGCAGCTTTTTGTTACACTAACCATGACTATGACTACATGCTGAGTTCTGTGAGTCCTGCTAGTGAAGCACCTAACTGAGGGGTAATCTTGGGGACCCTGTCAAACACATCTCCTCTCTCCTTAAATTTCCAATAACTCCTACCACTCTCAGCTGATGACTCTGTCTTAATGAAATAATAGGAGCAATCAGAAGAGAACTCCTTTATCCTCCCACAACCCTTTAACTGTACCCTCGTGCTCTGTCTCTCTACTATATATATTAAAAAAAAAAGTCCCCTGCTTCAATCAAAGACCAATCCCTGTATTTATTCTCCTCTTTCCTATATCATAAATCTCTGTCTCCTCAGTGGATCACTTTTATCAACCATAGTTTTCCTCCATGCTTAAAAACCCTCCCTAAACCCATGTCCCCTCTAACTACCACCAAAATTCTTTGCCCCCTCCATCACAGTGAAAGCTTTGTAAAAATTGTCCATATAATTGTCTATATACATATACATAAACACATATATGTGCGCTTATGTGTGTGTCTTCCACTTTGCTCCATTTTCTCATCTGACTCAATTTAGACTTGTGCCTGCATCCTAGCCACATTCACAACATGTGACAGTCCTTTCTTCTAAAGCTTTTCTTTTGACTTCCTGACAACATGTTCTCCTGGTTTCTTCTATCTCACTAGCCACTCTCCATTTCTGGCTCCTCTACTGCTCAAGCTTTAAATTTTGAACGCTTCCAAAGTCAGCCCTTAATCTTTTTCTTTTTCTTATCTACACATTAAAAATTCTCATCTAGTTCCATGGTTTTACCTATAAGCAGATGAATCTGAAGTTTGTATCTCCAGTCCTAACCTCTGAAACAACTATGTTTCCAGACTAACATATCAACTACTTACTATTTCAAACGTGGCCAAAGCAAAATTTTTAATTCTCACCCTACTCCACCTCTCAGGGATAACAGTCCGACTTCCTAGATGACTCAGTGGCAAAGAATCCCCACCTGCTACTGCAAGAGACACAAAAGACGAGGGTTCAATCCCTGGGTTGGGAAGAGTCCCTGGCATAGGAAAAGCCAATCCACTCCAGTATTCTTGCCTGGACAGAGGAATCAGGTGAGCTACAGTCCATGGGGTCAAAGAGTTAGACACAGCTGAACACAATGGCAGTACAGCTGAGTAGTTGGGATTAAGAATGTGGGCTCCAAAATCAGATTAAAGGGGTTTAGACCTTGACACCACCACTTAATACCCCAGTTTCCTCATCTGTAAGAATAACACAACCTTCTTCATAAGGTTGTGCTGATTATTATTAAATTGGATAATCCATGAAAACTGCTTAAATGGTACCTGGCACACAGTAAATAATCAATATGAGCTATTGTTATTCAGCTGGTTGCCCAGAGCAAAACCATGGCTCATTCCATGACTAATGATCTAAATTATGGCCCAAAACACTCTGTCATGTCATAGTCTTATTTTCTTTAGCACTCCTATAAATATCTAAAGTAATCCTATTTATTTACATGTTTATTTCCTGAATTCCCCCTGAATTTTGATATAAGTTACATGATAGCAGAGACCCTGCCTGCCTTGGTCATTGCTGGATCTGCAGAAAATGATACCTACCACATACTTGATATGCCATAAATACTTGTTAAAATGAATTAATGGGTGAACTCCAAAATCTTTCTATCATAACAAGAGACTACAAATCCTAAGGCTACTTATGCTTTGGTAGAAAGCAATTTCCAAGATTCCTTGCTTTAAAAACAAATACACATTCAATGGCTTCCTACTGTCCAGAGTCAAACTGAACTTATGTAGTAATATTTCTCAAATGGCCCCAACCCACCATTCCAACTATATTTCCCACTATTCCCTCACTCTGCTTCAAAGCACATGCCTTTGAGCTTTCCTGCCCCCATACTCTAGCTCCACTGTTCCCTTCCATCTAAAATGCCCTTCCTCCTACCTCTAATTCATAAAATGCTATTCTAAGGATCAGCTTAAATGTCGCCACCATAACTGATCCTTTTTCACTCCCTACTCTCCTTATAATCTTCCCTGGTGGCTCAGAGGTTAAAGCGTCTGCCCGCAATGCGAGAGACCTGGGTTCGATCCCTGGGTCGGGAAGATCCCCTGGAGAAGGAAATAGTAACCCACTCCAGTATTCTTGCCTGGAGAATCCCACGGACGGAGAAGCCTGGTAGGCTACAGTCCACGGGGTTGCAAAGAGTTGGACACGACCGAGCGACTTCACTTACTTACTTACTTACTCTCTTTATCAAAAGTAATCCCTCTTGTGCCTCCTGTAGTACATTTATATTCTGCTTAATCCCTGAGGGTAGGAACCACATACTGTCCATCTTTATTGTTCCCATACTCTGTTACACACATAATAATTCCCACACTCCATTATACATACAATATTTATTGTGTACAATAAATATTTATGAATTAACTTTAAACAGACCTTCTAACCACATCATCTGGAGGTATCACTAACAATAAAGATACACTGGAATTAATTTGTGTCAGAGATACAAGGAGAGCTGATTCTTGGTGTGACCTATATAAAAAGACAATTAATAATCTAAGATTATTCATTTTGGTTGCCAAACGAGCACCACAAACAAATTTTACAGGCAGAGAGGAATAAGCCAACAAAAGATGTCATGGCTTATGCTCCAATTAAAAATAAATTTTAAAAAAAGATAGAATGGCTGAGAAAAGCATCATTTTAATGACCATCTGCAATCTTGAAGTTAAAATTTAATTGTATATATCTATAATGCATTCTTTTCTCTGTTCTATACAGCAACACTGGCTCAGAATCCTTAAATCAAAACCACACATTAGAGAAGGCATTACTTAGAGGTGGTCAGGGACAAGGCAAAAAACACCGTAAAACTTTACTGTGGCACTAATAATGCCTAAAGAAATTGCTATAAACTGCTAAAAACCACAGTGCCAACCGTAGTAAAGACTGCTTGTGGTTTACCCAGAACCCAGCCACTCTTTCTAAACAGAATCCTACTATTGCTATCTATACTTCCCTCACATAGCCTACGTATCCTCAATAATCTCACCAAAGTAACCCCTNAAAAAAAAAAAAAAAAAAAAACCCACAATCCCACTAGCTGATTAAACTTATCACCACATATGTCATGTGAACACAACATTCCTGATGATCTCTATACCTCTCTTTAGGAGGGTCACTCTCATATCCTCTAAAATCACTATTTCATGCTGTGTAGAAAAGAGGTGGCACTGCAGGCCTAAGGCTCCTATGCTTAGAAAGACCTGCTGGCAAGGCTGGTCCTTGCCTGAAGTCTGGGAACTCGGGTGTGAGAAGTGTCCCCTCAATCCTGACAAGAGTTAGTGGCTCAATGTGCTTAAACTGTGTAAATAATACATATGGCTTAGGCTGAATGCTTGTGTTCTGGGCACCTGAAATTTTGTACATGCTAGTCAGAGTGAGCCTATGTTACCAGGCTCCAAGGAAAATCTTGGGCAGGAAGTTTTTAATGAGTTTCACTCATTAAATATTGTTGGTAGTCAACACTTCACACATGATGTCATAGTACAGTGTTGAAGGGATTAATAGCGTCTTAGGTGAACTATGGGAGAAGATTCTTGGAAGCTTCTGTTTGGTTTCCTGTGACTTCGCCCCATGAGCTTTTTGTCTTACTGATTTTGCTTTGCAGCTTTTTGTTACACTAACCATGACTATGACTACATGCTGAGTTCTGTGAGTCCTGCTAGTGAAGCACCTAACTGAGGGGTAATCTTGGGGACCCTGTCAAACACATCTCCTCTCTCCTTAAATTTCCAATAACTCCTACCACTCTCAGCTGATGACTCTGTCTTAATGAAATAATAGGAGCAATCAGAAGAGAACTCCTTTATCCTCCCACAACCCTTTAACTGTACCCTCGTGCTCTGTCTCTCTACTATATATATTAAAAAAAAAAGTCCCCTGCTTCAATCAAAGACCAATCCCTGTATTTATTCTCCTCTTTCCTATATCATAAATCTCTGTCTCCTCAGTGGATCACTTTTATCAACCATAGTTTTCCTCCATGCTTAAAAACCCTCCCTAAACCCATGTCCCCTCTAACTACCACCAAAATTCTTTGCCCCCTCCATCACAGTGAAAGCTTTGTAAAAATTGTCCATATAATTGTCTATATACATATACATAAACACATATATGTGCGCTTATGTGTGTGTCTTCCACTTTGCTCCATTTTCTCATCTGACTCAATTTAGACTTGTGCCTGCATCCTAGCCACATTCACAACATGTGACAGTCCTTTCTTCTAAAGCTTTTCTTTTGACTTCCTGACAACATGTTCTCCTGGTTTCTTCTATCTCACTAGCCACTCTCCATTTCTGGCTCCTCTACTGCTCAAGCTTTAAATTTTGAACGCTTCCAAAGTCAGCCCTTAATCTTTTTCTTTTTCTTATCTACACATTAAAAATTCTCATCTAGTTCCATGGTTTTACCTATAAGCAGATGAATCTGAAGTTTGTATCTCCAGTCCTAACCTCTGAAACAACTATGTTTCCAGACTAACATATCAACTACTTACTATTTCAAACGTGGCCAAAGCAAAATTTTTAATTCTCACCCTACTCCACCTCTCAGGGATAACAGTCCGACTTCCTAGATGACTCAGTGGCAAAGAATCCCCACCTGCTACTGCAAGAGACACAAAAGACGAGGGTTCAATCCCTGGGTTGGGAAGAGTCCCTGGCATAGGAAAAGCCAATCCACTCCAGTATTCTTGCCTGGACAGAGGAATCAGGTGAGCTACAGTCCATGGGGTCAAAGAGTTAGACACAGCTGAACACAATGGCAGTACAGCTGAGTAGTTGGGATTAAGAATGTGGGCTCCAAAATCAGATTAAAGGGGTTTAGACCTTGACACCACCACTTAATACCCCAGTTTCCTCATCTGTAAGAATAACACAACCTTCTTCATAAGGTTGTGCTGATTATTATTAAATTGGATAATCCATGAAAACTGCTTAAATGGTACCTGGCACACAGTAAATAATCAATATGAGCTATTGTTATTCAGCTGGTTGCCCAGAGCAAAACCATGGCTCATTCCATGACTAATGATCTAAATTATGGCCCAAAACACTCTGTCATGTCATAGTCTTATTTTCTTTAGCACTCCTATAAATATCTAAAGTAATCCTATTTATTTACATGTTTATTTCCTGAATTCCCCCTGAATTTTGATATAAGTTACATGATAGCAGAGACCCTGCCTGCCTTGGTCATTGCTGGATCTGCAGAAAATGATACCTACCACATACTTGATATGCCATAAATACTTGTTAAAATGAATTAATGGGTGAACTCCAAAATCTTTCTATCATAACAAGAGACTACAAATCCTAAGGCTACTTATGCTTTGGTAGAAAGCAATTTCCAAGATTCCTTGCTTTAAAAACAAATACACATTCAATGGCTTCCTACTGTCCAGAGTCAAACTGAACTTATGTAGTAATATTTCTCAAATGGCCCCAACCCACCATTCCAACTATATTTCCCACTATTCCCTCACTCTGCTTCAAAGCACATGCCTTTGAGCTTTCCTGCCCCCATACTCTAGCTCCACTGTTCCCTTCCATCTAAAATGCCCTTCCTCCTACCTCTAATTCATAAAATGCTATTCTAAGGATCAGCTTAAATGTCGCCACCATAACTGATCCTTTTTCACTCCCTACTCTCCTTATAATCTTCCCTGGTGGCTCAGAGGTTAAAGCGTCTGCCCGCAATGCGAGAGACCTGGGTTCGATCCCTGGGTCGGGAAGATCCCCTGGAGAAGGAAATAGTAACCCACTCCAGTATTCTTGCCTGGAGAATCCCACGGACGGAGAAGCCTGGTAGGCTACAGTCCACGGGGTTGCAAAGAGTTGGACACGACCGAGCGACTTCACTTACTTACTTACTTACTCTCTTTATCAAAAGTAATCCCTCTTGTGCCTCCTGTAGTACATTTATATTCTGCTTAATCCCTGAGGGTAGGAACCACATACTGTCCATCTTTATTGTTCCCATACTCTGTTACACACATAATAATTCCCACACTCCATTATACATACAATATTTATTGTGTACAATAAATATTTATGAATTAACTTTAAACAGACCTTCTAACCACATCATCTGGAGGTATCACTAACAATAAAGATACACTGGAATTAATTTGTGTCAGAGATACAAGGAGAGCTGATTCTTGGTGTGACCTATATAAAAAGACAATTAATAATCTAAGATTATTCATTTTGGTTGCCAAACGAGCACCACAAACAAATTTTACAGGCAGAGAGGAATAAGCCAACAAAAGATGTCATGGCTTATGCTCCAATTAAAAATAAATTTTAAAAAAAGATAGAATGGCTGAGAAAAGCATCATTTTAATGACCATCTGCAATCTTGAAGTTAAAATTTAATTGTATATATCTATAATGCATTCTTTTCTCTGTTCTATACAGCAACACTGGCTCAGAATCCTTAAATCAAAACCACACATTAGAGAAGGCATTACTTAGAGGTGGTCAGGGACAAGGCAAAAAACACCGTAAAACTTTACTGTGGCACTAATAATGCCTAAAGAAATTGCTATAAACTGCTAAAAACCACAGTGCCAACCGTAGTAAAGACTGCTTGTGGTTTACCCAGAACCCAGCCACTCTTTCTAAACAGAATCCTACTATTGCTATCTATACTTCCCTCACATAGCCTACGTATCCTCAATAATCTCACCAAAGTAACCCCTAGTTCAAAAACAGACATGTTTCCTCATTCTGGCTATTCAGACTAGAGGGGAGATTTGGGGGGTGTTTCTATGAAAGGTAGGCTTGTCCCTCTTGAAAGGGCTGTAGGAAGCCACTTCTCTCTGTCTCCGTCTCTCAACCCCTCTCTTCTCCCACTTAAACAGGGGCTCATGTTGCTCCAGTGCCATCAGTACCACAGTCTCCAGGGCAAAGTGTAAAGAAAAGCCACTGCTACAGCCGTGGTGAGTACAAAGATACAATAATACAGAAATAATACAAAATACAGTCTACATAGAATAATACAGAAAAAAAGATTATGATAATTCAATGTTAATGACAACTAATACTGAGGGTGTACTATGTGCCAGGCACTGGTCTAGTACCATATGTGCAACATTTTAGTTAATCTTCGCAACAACTCTGTGAAGTATATATAATGACTATCACCACTTTTAGAGATGAAGAAACTGAGGATCAAAGAGGTTCATCAATATGCACCATCGCTTTGTCATGTTACGTGGAAAAAGGAGAATATAAAAATACCATAAGTGTTTCCACGTAGAAAGCTAAACATGCATATTAAAAAAAAAACACCATAATAAGAAGGTACAAAAATGACAAAAGCTGCTATGTCACAGTGGCAAATTTTTTTCTACTTTTTAAAAAATTGTAGTGGCCATTTATATATTAAGAACAAATAATTTTAAAGTGTAATTTACAAAACATATATAAAAATTAATCCCCTCAAACACTGCACACAAAGAGAAACCAAATTAATATAACTAGGAAGGCCTATCAATTAAATTCAGATCTATAAAACCAAAAATCTCAAGTTAACCTCAACTTAAACAAAATAAAAATGTATTTCTTTTTCAAACAAAAGAAGTCTGAAGGTAAACAGTCCAAGGCTGGTAGGGCAGTCTGACAAAGCTGTCAAGGGATTCAAGATGCTTTCACCTCCTACTACGTCATCCTTGGAGCATGGCCCTCATGCGTCCATCCTTAAGGTTCAACCTCAGAAGATATCACCTGACATATTCTCTGTATAGCAGAAGGGAGTAAGTGGGGAAAGTTCACCTTTTAATGAAGCTCCTGATCCATATCACTTTCACTTAATGTCTAATGTCCAAAACTAGTCCTGTGTCCAAACCTAAGTGCAAAGAAAGCTAGAAAATACAGTCAACTGAATATTATTAAAGAAGAGGAGCCCCCTCAAAATTCTAACAGCCTTTTTTAATAGAAATGGAAAAGCCAATCTTCAAATTCCTATGGAATTACAAGGGGCCCAGATTAATTAAAACAGTCTTGAAAAAGAAGAACAAAGTTGGAGGGCTCACTCTGCCTAATCTCAAAATTATTACAAAACTATAGTAGTCAAGGTTCTGTGACACTGACATAAGAACAGACACACAGACCAGTGGAACAGAACTGAAAAGTCCAGAAATAAACCCATACACTTATGGCCAACTGCTTTTTGAAATGGGTTTAAAGTTCATTTGATGGATAAAGAATAATCTCTTTAAGGAATTATGTTGGGAAAATTGGATTTCTTCATGTAAAACAATGAAGTTAGACTTCTACTTCACACCATATACAGAAATTAACTCCAAGTGGATCAAATTAAAAATAAGCTAAATGGCAACCCACTCCAGTATTCTTGCCTGGATAATCCCATGGACGGAGAAGCCTGGTAGGCTACAGTCCATGGGGTCGCAAAGAGTTGGACACGACCAAGTGACTTCATTCACTCACTCGCAAACAATAAAACTCTAGGAAGAAAATATAGAGAAAAATCTTCATGATATTGGACTTGGCAATGATTTTTTGGATATGGCACCACAGGCAGAGGAAACAAAAGACAAAATAAATAAACTGGACTTTGTGAAAACAAAAAAACTTTGTGCATCAAAAGACAATTATCAACAGAGTGAAAAAAAGCAAAGCGACAGAATGGGAGAAAATGTCTGCAAGTCATATATCTGATAAGAACTTAATATTCAGAATACATACAGAAGAACTCTTCAGCTTCTTCAATACAGAAGAACTCTTCAATCTCAACAACAAAAAACCAAACACCTCCATTTAAAATACTGGCAAATGACCTGAATAGACACTTCTCTGAAGAAGATGTGCAAACGGCCAATAAGCACATGAAAATCCGCCACTAATCATTTGGGAAAGGCACCTTCATACTACAATGAGATACCGCTTCACACATGCTAGAATGCATACAATAAAAACATGTCAAGCTACCAAGTGTTGACAAAAATACAGAGAAACTGAAACGTTAGTACATTGCTGGTAGGACTGTGCAATGGTACAACTGCTTTGGAAAACAGTTTGGCAATTCCTCAAAAATGTTAAACATAGAATTACTATATGACCCAAGAATTCCACTCCTGGGTACACATCCAAAAGAATTAAAAACAGGAAATCAAAGAGATATCTATATACCAATGTTCGATGCAGTATTATTCATGATAGCCACAAAGCAGAAACAACCCAAATGTTCACTGAAAGATGGATGGATAAAAAAAATGTGGTAATATACATACCATGGTATATTATTCAGCCTTAAATACAAATGAAATTGTGATATATGCTAAAAAAAAAGGATAAATCTTGAAGACATTAAGTGAAATAAGCCAGATACGAAAGGATAAATACTGTATGATTCAACTTTTATGAAACATCCAGAATAGGCAAATTCACAGAGAAAGAAAATAGATTACAGGTTGCCAAGAACTTGGGGGAGAAGAAAATGGAAAGTATTATTAGTACAGAGTTTCTGTTTCGGGTGATGAAAATTTTCAGAAATAGACAGCTGTGATGGTTACAAAACATTGTAAACATGTCACTGAATTATACATTTTTAAATGGTTAAAACAGAAATTTTTCACATATGTTTAGCCACCCAAAAAATATTGGTTAAAAAAAAAAAGAACAAAGGGAGACAGGAAAATGGGGGAAACCAGAGAGATTACTGTGTTTTTCATCCATCTCAGAAACAAATACATACACACACACATACACACACACTCATGTTTAGTAAGAATTTCAGGCAGCTACAATTTTCAAGGGTCCTTCCCTCCCCAGAGTTGTACCATGACTCCAAATTCAAATATACTTCCAAAGCACTGGTAACAAGGAGCATTTAGAGCACATCCAAAACACATACACAAACACAAAATAATCACAAGTTAAATTACAATCAAACAGCACCAGAATTCAACCTCACACTGTATTATTTTTGTAGTAGTAATCTAAAGTAACAACCTAATAACATCTTTTTAGTTTTAATAATTTGGCTAAATATGTGAATAAACCAGATGGCATTCATATAGCCATATATGCTCTTGCCTGGAGTCGCACAGAGTCGGACACGACTGAAGCGACTTAGCAGCAGCAGCAGCAGCAGCAGCAGCAGCTATACCCTAAAAACTCAAAAGGAAAATTAATCAAAACTAAGCTGAGCTTTCCTTGGAAGAAAAGCTATAACAAACCTAAACAGCATATTAAAAAGAAGAGACATTACTGACAAAGGTCTTTCTAGTCAAAGCTATGGTTTTTCCAGTAGTCATGTATGGATATGAAAGTTGGACTGTAAAGAAAGCTGAGCGCTGAAGAACTGATGCTTCTGAACTGTGGCACTGGAAAAGACTCTTGAGAGTCCCTTGGACAGCAAAGAGATCAAACTAGTCAATCCTAAAGGAAATCAACCCAGAATATTCATAGGAAGGACTGATGCTAAAGCTGAAGCTCCAGTACTTTGGCAACCTGATACCAAGAGCCAACTCATTGGAAAAGACCTTGACGCTGGGAAATATTGAAGGCAGGAGGAAAAGGGGTCAACAGAGGACAAGATGGTTGGATGGCATCACCAACTCAATGGACATGAGTTTCAGCAAGCCCCAGGAGATAGTGAAGGACAGGGGGGTCTGGCATGCCCCCATGGGGTCCATGGGGTCGTCCATGGGGTCGCAGAGAGTCAGACACGACTGAGCGACTGAGCAACAAAGCTGAGCTAAACACACTGGTCATCTATAAAACTCCACATCTGATATGCTGGAATAGAATCATATTTAAAGCCATGTAAATACTAGCCTTTACATTTTGGAGGCTAGTATCTTTTAGAAATGGACAACCTTTAAAGTAGAAGAAGTATAAACCAGGTGAAACAGTTAATCATAGTGAAAATCCTTCTGTGAAAGGACAGTAGTAAACTGAACTAAACATTTTCTTGGTATTTTTTCAGAAAGTTTTCCAAACTTTCAAAATGAGAAATTCTGACTCCCATATAATTTGAGTAACATGCAGAGAATTTTAGGGAAAAAAAATTAGTCCAAACAGCTTTACCTTAAAATTCTTAGTATTGGGGCTTTTAAAAATCTAAATAGTTTCTACTTCAAAAACTACATACTCTTATAAAAATCATCTTTGTATATTTCAGAATTGAAATGTAAAGTAGATACTGCTACAAAGGAAATATTACTATTGCTACAGGAAAAATTTCTTCATTATTTCCAAATACCAGCTATATGACACCATTTCCTTTTACCTCTGTTTTTTAAAAATGGGATGGTTGAAATTTTATTTTTTGTAGCATACCTAATTGAAAACAAAATGATACTAGGTTATTATAAATATTTCATTCTAACCCTGGGTAACTATTTTAAATTATGGATGCTATCTAGGAACTCTGGTTAGAGCTACTTTCAATTATTTTGATTCTAAGTAAAAGCATTGTATCCAGAAACTGAAAAATGATCACCAATTTAAGATTTAAATTTTAGTTTACAGCAATACTATTTTTAATGTTTTCTTTTTCCCTTTCAGATGAAATGCAAGAATAAGTACAGAATGTTTTAAGTATACAATCACCAACAAAATAGTTACTAATAGTTTGGAAAACAGGAAAAATGACCTTCAACAACAGCAGTGCATTCAACAAAAAAAATCAGGAGAATCATCTCCCATGCAAGGAAACAAGCACCGAATGACTGTTTAGTCCTTTGGGCTGCTATAATAAAATACCACAGGTCTTGGAAGTTAGAACTCCAAGACCAAGGTGCCAGCACAGTGGCCTTCTGTGTTCTCACATAGTGGAAGGGTTCACAAGCCCTCTGGGGCCTTTTATTATAAAGGAACGAATAATCCCATTCAGAGAGGTTCCACAAAGGCCTCACTTCCTAATGTCATCATCTTTAGGGGTTTGGATTTTAACATATGAATTCTGGAGGGACACTAACATTCAGACCACAGCAGCAATTCAATAATAATTTGTTTTAGAGTGTGTTTTTCAAGTATCCTAGAGTTCAAATTAAACAAGGAAATAATCCCCTGAAAACCTGACCCAGGAGTAGTCAGAAAACAGTTCAGTTTCCCAAGTTCTCAGCAACTACCTGAAACAAACTTATAACCCAGCCCTGAAACAGATATGAAAAGGATAACTCAAATTTAGAAAAAAATTTGAAAATGAGATTAATGAGGAAGGATTAAAGGAACAGGGACTACGTAATTCTTCAAAAACTTTTTTTTTAAGTATTCATGTTTATTAGTTATTCATAAACACAGATTCAATTACCAATTAAGGTTCAAGAAAACCACCAGGCCCTAGTAAGTACCTTCGCCCTCACCAAAAGCCTTTCCCTTTCTGTACCAACCTCCCAACACAGTTACAGCATAACTTTAGTTAAATCCATATTCACTGTTTCCATTCCTGTAACATGTGTGACCATTTTCTGCACAAATCTTTTTCTTAATAATTGCTTTCTCATTTGCTTCATTTTCCAAGCAACTCTAAGCTCTCCCCAGATTTCTGAATCTCCTCTCAAGATATTCACTTACATCAGATATTAAAGAAGTCTCTCAGGGAGATTTCTTTGCTGCCTCTTATCTGGGCTGACTGACCTCTGTGCTCGGTGCAATCACTCTGTATTCTCCCTTCACCATCATTCTAGGAAATCCTTTCTTCTCTCCCCCCTACTGGATCTCCTACTAGGAGATATCCTGTATTTTCTCATCTTCATTTCCTCTCTTGTTTAGTTGGGGCTAGAGCATCCAACTCGTCAGAGTTTGTCTATGTCTCTCCTGATTTCAGCACAAGTCAATATATGAAGAAAGTCCCTAGTCCCAGGTAAACCTGGATGGTGGATTACCTTACTGGGAGTCCACGGGCTGTAGCCAAACAGTTTTTGAAGACCTGCGGCTCTTAACATGTCCTCATCCCACCTTCACACCTGACTGAGAATACGGATGGCTACAGAATTCCAGTTTGGAAATCCTTTTCCTTCAGAATACTACCTTCTAGCTTCCAGTGCTGCGGCTGAGAATTCCAGAGCTTTTCTGATTCCTGATCCTTTGTATTAATTAGTTTCTTTTCGGAAACTTTTTGAGTCTTTGTCCCCAGAGATCTGGAAACTCCACAGTGAAGCTGTAAATCTTGGTATGAATCTATTTCCACCTCTTGTGCTGTACTTGGTGGGGCCCCTCTGTCTAGAAACTCATGTCCTTCAATTCTATTTTCCTAGAGGTTCCTCCCCTCCGTCCTCCCAATTGGAATTCCTATTATTCATACCTCTTAAACTCGTCCTCCAGTGTTCTCTTCTATCCCTTTGTGATTTTTGCTCTATTTTCCAAGAAACTTCTGTTTTATCTTCCAGATCTTGAACTAAGGTTTTAATTTTAGCTATCACGTTTAATTTCAAAGGATTTTTTAATTCACTTTTATTCCTTTTTAGGACATCCTGAGTCATGACTTACTTCATGGTCCTTCTCTTATCTCTGAGATTATTGATAGCTTTTTTTTAAATTATGCTTTTTCTGCAGACGCTGTTTCACATAAGGTGTTTTTTCCCCATTTTTCTGTTCATTTGCAGTTATACTTATTTCCCTACAGGCTTTCTTCAGATATCTGACAATCCTTGGTTTTCTATTAGGTTTGAGAAAATTAAAGAGGTAATCAAAGCTCTGAAGCCCTGGGTGAAGCCCACTGATAATGAACTGCACTGAAGTGTGATTGCCTAAGCCCTTTGCTGAGGAATCCCTGATATATCTAAATCTTACTCCTTGATTTTGGAGCTGGTAAGATGCTCCAGAGACACTTCTCTAACCTCCTGCCTTTGTGATAAAGGCCTAGTTGTCCATATTCTGGTAGTCAGGCAAAAGTAAATAAACATGTATTTACCCTCCTGTTTTCAGTATGAAATGCCAATCCTAAACTATGCCTAACATCACTCAACACAGAGAACCTCTGTTTTACTGAAAATGAACGTCCAATCTTTGAGGAGGAAAGGCAGGAGCCAGGTGGCATGGAGGAGGAGAGGGGCACCAGAGCTCCTTCTATTTACACAACAGTTTCAATGGATCGTCCACATTTTAGCTCCACCCCTACCTCAACTTTCACAGGTTCCTGACAATACCAACATCTAAGACTTTTGAGGATTCTGCCAAGTAAAAGGGATAGGCCCTGCTTTACACAATTAACGATTTAACACTGGATGTTCTCAGATGCGCTAAGTCAGCAGTTATCAACCGTCTACCTGCTTTTCAGCTTCCAGTATTTCACAGTAAACTCCCGTTTCTCTCATCCTTGAAGATTCATGACTTCTTAAAAATTCCTTCACTGTAGTTTTAATGGGGTTGCAGAAGAAAATGCAACTAATTTGTGTGTTCAACTCATCACCAGACTATGCTGAATGTTGTGCAAATGAGGTTAAACACACACTCAATGTAAGAAAGTTTTATCTTCAAAAACTAGAGATTATTTGCATTTTATCTTATTCCTTTAAACAGTAGCGTCCTCTTCTCCTTATTTTACCCTGATTAAATACTTATAGACTGTCAACTGCTAAGGGAGGGGGTGATAAACCACTACTTGTAAGAAATCTCTTTTGAAATAAAACAGGATACATCAGTGAGGAAAGAAATCAATGGAACACTAATTGCTAAAAAATAAGCAAGTAAAAGATTTGATTAGCAGAAGATTCAGTTTAGGAAATAAATAATACAGTTTAGGAAACACTAGGGTATATTGTGAGTTTTCTTCGTGCTTACTATCAGTCCACAACACGCATTTATGGGTGCTACATAATCTTTAGTCCACAAAACATCCTAAGTGAATGAATACCAATAATTTTGCAGGATTATTTTCATCTTCTGAGTTGAAGTCTAAAACTCTACCACTGATTTGCAGGTTGGAGCTTTATAAATATAAAAATAAATCATAACTATCATAACTACCCATTTCATAATATTTGCTCTTGGTGATAAAAATACACATGAACTCAATATTTACTAAAAAACAGTTCTCTTAATAACAACAAAATGAGACAATGCAAAATATCCTAAGAGAAGGAATAAGATGCTGTCTGCATAGTCAGACATCAGAAGGAAAGACACCTCTGATGCCAATATAATTCAATAAAACATTGTTACGTTTGTCAACAGTAAAATAAAGTTATTTACATCCCTGTATAACTATACATGCCAACTAAACTTTCAAAACTAGCGTTTTATCCCTCTTTATCATAAGGCCCAATAGAAACTTCAAAACCAGAATGAGAAAAAAGACAACAAAATGTAACTCTCAGTTCAGTTCAGCTGCTCAGTCGTGTCCAACTCTTTGGGACCCCATGAATCGCAGCACGCCAGGCCTCCCTGTCCATCACCAACGCCCGGAGTTCACTCAGACTCGCGTCCATCGAGTCAGTGATGCCATCCAGCGATCTCATCCTCTGTCATACCCTTCTTCTCCTGCCCCCAATCCCTCCCAGCACCAGAGTCTTTTCCAATGAGTCAACTCTCCCCATGAGGTGGCCAAAGTACTGGAGTTTCAGCTTTAGCATCATTCCTTCCAAAGAAATCCCAGGGCTGATCTCCTTCAGAATGGACTGGTTGGATCTCCTTGCAGTCCAAGGGACTCTCAAGAGTCTTCTCCAACACCACGGTTCAAAAGCATCAATTCTTCTATAAATCACCAGAAAAAGAAAATTCTAAACCAACCTTCAACCTTTTGGAAGAATAAGCTATTATTATTATCTCAATTTTCCACTGATGATAAAACAGACAGAGAAGTCAAGTAACTTGCTTAAATCAACCAGCCCATAACCAAGGGAGCCAGTCTGAAACCAAAGTCCCTGCTATTGCTTAGCATATAGGTTTAGAACAGAAATATTTCAGGGTGAGGTATTCCACTGTAGATCTTCACCATGGAAACTCTAAGTATTAAATTTAATTAAGCTTTTATCACTATGAATAGAACAAACTGAATAGAAGTAGGTTTTTCTGTAGATTAAGTCTACAGTGATGTGTACGCAATTTGAAATAAAAATCAAAATTTAACAAATGACTGCATGACTGAACTCATGTATTCTTAAACGATTGTTTTCAAGCACATAGGTAGGTATTTTCAAACTTAAATAGATCAGGGTTGAAAGGAATAGTGTTGATGAGGAAGAATTAAAGAGAAAAATGTATGTCAGAAGTGAGTGGGAAAAAAGACTAACTGACCCTATAAGTTATTTATCTTTAAAATCAAGTCAAATTACTCTCCAGTCTTATTATCTACCCCTCTGTGTTGAGAATAGAAGTTTACAGTAATCACAGAGTTCTACCTGCTCACAGACTGTTGAAACAGCACCAATTATATATGGTTTCCTCTTTAATAAAAGTACTTACTGCATATTCTGGCTTCTTTGCAATACACATAAATAGGTGCTGGCACTTGAAACCCATAGTTTCATAGATGCAAATAAACGGTAAAGTTCCCACACTAATCCTAAAGTCTGAAACCAACAGCTTAGCAAAAACATTATAACCTTAGAAAAAACAATACTTAAAACTATAATGAATCCTGAAATTGCATGTCCATGATCTTTTCCTCTGAAATAACACAAAGTAATGAAAATAATTAAAGCTTCAAAAAGATACTGTGAGAACTTCTGAATTTGTTGTGAATGCCTATCGCTGAAATAGCAAGTTGATATGAGAGCAAGGAAAGGTCATAAACAGAGACCTATCAGTAATTTCTAGGACTTTAGACATTAACAACACTGATTCATTATTGTATTTAATTTCATTCTACTTTACGGGGTGCTTTTCCTGGATGCAAATGCTCACCAGCCTCACTCACATCCTACCCCTCCATGATTAAGTTTATCTTTCAGCTCTTGTGACTATCATACAGGAGACAAAAGTTCTCAACCACTAAGGAAAATCTAACTTATTCAGATTTGGATTTTCTCTCCAAACCATACCATGTTCCAAAATTTCCCTCAAAATTAACTCTTTCTATCCCTGACACAAAGGACACCATGACTTCATACTGAAAGAGCATTTCCCAAAGGGTGTTCCATGGAACACTGGCTCTCATCCATCTTCCCCAAAACATAAAAAATTTCAGGATAACCCACAATATTTTTCATGTTTAATTTTGTTCAAAATACTTTCCCATATTTATTTAGCCACATAAACCTTCTCCCCTCCAAAAGCACCTATTCATATCCCAGATTTCCAGAACCCACTTAAAAACTAGGGAGGGGGCTAGAGTAAAGAAACCCTAACTCGCAACAGAATAGTTCCTGTGAGGAAAAATTAATGGGCAAATAGTGAGACTGGAAAGTGGAGAGTCAGGTCTTTAAGCCCCCTGTTAACTATGAAAGCCAAAGTGCTACTTTCCTACAGCAGCAGATAAAGAAGCACTAGAATGGGAGGAGGGGTACTGGCCAATAGAGGCTAATACCTATTAATTGGAAGAAGCGGACAACGCAGAGGGGAAGTATGGAGCAACTAGCTGAGAAAGCAATTCTGTTACTCTGGTCAGTATCAAAGGGGGAAAAAGGAAATCCCCTGGATCTGGAAAGGAGTTTTATATGCAATCATAACAAAAGACAGTCATTCATACGTCTGGGATGACCTGTATTTATAGTGCGGGTCATTCAAAAAAAAAAAAAAAAACCTCTATGGAAAGAAGTTCTTGACTCAAGATATGCAAAATCTGCTGAGCAATTCTTCGTATTAGCTACTGAAACTTGAAAGCAACCTCACTGGAACTTTTATGAGTAACAAGGAATGAGACCATGAGTAACAAGGGAACCGGCAAACCCTGCTCACCTGTATCTACTGTAACATATATCTGGAGTAAAGGGAAGGCATAAACAAAAACTACAACCAATATTCTGTAGGTCATATCCCTCATGTTTGACAAGTTATACAGCCTTACAGTCAATGGAAGTCAACATCCAGGAGCCCAAAGTCAGAGAAGGAAAAATGTGAAAAGAAAGGAAATGAACCATCAAAGACAAAACAAATGAGTGAATTCACCTGTCCATTAATTTCTAAATTAAAAGTACCCAGTTATTCACAAATCAGCCTGAAGTAGCAACCCAGGAAAACAGTAAATTCATGCTCATCATCTCATTTTTCCTCTTTCCTATTCTCCCTCCCTCCTTCCAGTATCTTATTCCTATCTAAGTTCCTTTTCCTTTAAATTCTTCAGTCTGTCCCTAATTTAAACACGTGTGCTTTTTGAAAAGGGTAACTATGTTGTCCATAATCTTTTCACTGTTAAACAGCCAACATGCTTTAGTATCATCTACCCTAGAATTCTAACTCTGCTCATTCCAATCTTCAGTAAAATATACAAGAAAAAACAGGAATTCTGTATAACAATATTCTTTCAACATATGGCTACTTAGTATTTTCTATTCTAGTATATTTGATCTTTTAAATGTTAGCTGGACTTAGTAAACTGATTCTAAAACCTATCAAAACCAATAGGATGAAATCAGCAATATATACAATATACTGGCAATACATGAACATGAAGAAAAAAGGTTTGGGGAGAATTTTTTACTACCATAGAAGAGTACAGTTAAATAATTAATTTGCAACAAGCTCAGTTATTTTGAATCCCATGGAGGAAGGAGCCTGGTAGGCGACAGTCCATGGGGTCACAAAGAGTGACTGAGTGACTTCACTTTCACTTTCAGTTATTTTACTTTAAAATAGCCTGGGCTTACAATCTAATATTAGTCAAGTCCCAGGAATTATTTCATACGATTTCCAAAACTATTTCATGAAATTTCCAACATATTATGCTATTTGTGTTTACACCACTATGCTTAGGTATATCCTACATTTTTTTTTTTTTTAGTTGATAGTATTTTTTTTTCTTTTTTTAATTGTATTGGTTTTACCATACATCAACATGAATCCACCACGGGTGTACATATATTCCCCATCCTGAACTTCCCTCCCACCTCCCTTCCCGTACCATCCTGCTGGGTCATCCCAGTGCACCAGCCCTGAGCGTCCTGTATCCTGCATCAAACCTTGACTGGCGATTCGTTTCTTATATGATATTATACATATTTCAATGCCATTCTCCCAAATCATCCCACCCTCTCCCTCTCCCACAGAGTCCAAAAGACTGTTCTATACATCTGTGTCTTTTTTGTTCTCTCGCATACAGGGTTATCGTTACTGTCTTTCTAAATTCCATATATGGGTGTTAGTATACTGTATTGGTGTTTTTCTTTCTGACTTACTTCACTCTGTATAATAGGCTCCAATTTCATCCACCTCATTAGAACTGATTCAAATGTATTCTTTTTGATGGCTAAGTAATACTCCATTGTGTATATGTACCACAGCTTTCTGTGTACATATGAATGAATGTCCATTCATCTGCTGATGGACATCTAGGTTGCTTCCATGTTCTGGCTATTATTAACAGTGCTGCTATGAACATTGGTGTACACGAGTCTCTTTCAATTCTGGTTTCCTCGGTGTGTATGCTCAGCAGTTGAAATAAGTTCCTAAAATTATTATTGTTATTCTTGACATCCCTGTTCTCACTCATGGAGTAATATATCCTTTTGAAAAGAAAGAAATAGAAGAGAAGTGGAAATATAATAGCCACCACTTATGAACAGGCTTCTATCATGTGCCAGCATTGTGTGAGATCAAATAATTGTACTTATTATCACTCTTAGAAGAGACTAGATCATTTGGTGACTAGTATAAAGGAAACTACCCAACCTATATTTCTGGTGACATTTATGATGATCCTAATTGAGGACTTTAATAAACCTAATTATGTGTATTAAATGAACTTTTTGATAATTTGGTATGATTAATAAACTCTACTTAGGAAAAGCTAACAAGGAAGAACAGTATAAGTGAAAAACAAAGAAAAGATTCAGACTTCTGTAATTAGGCCATCATCACCTCCCTTAACAGACCTACACATCCAAAAATGTGAATAAGCTTTAAAACTACTCTAACAAAATGAAAAGTTTAAACCACAGTACCTACTGATGCACTCTAGTAACAAGTCTATTAACCATTCAGGCTATTTTATGTGTGTGTGCATACACTGAATAAACCATAAAATTACTGTTGTTAAAGGATAATTTAGACAAAATATTGTAAACTCTCCAATATTCAGAAAGCATCAAAATACAGTTAGCCACATACAGTCTGGCTTTTTTTTTTATTTGAGTAATATTATCTTTCCCCTATTTTTTAAGCAACTTGATTCAGAATTTCCTAAAATTTTAACTTTCCATTTCAAAGTAGAGGATAGCAAATTTAACGAATAACATATTCATTTAGTCACTACCAGCAAATTAGCTTATAATGTAAAAGCTATTTTTACAACTCTAGAGTTACACTACTGACATCAAAACTATTATTTTATAAACAAAACACATAAACCATAACCATTTTGACAAAAAATAAGGACAAAACATAATCTTTCAAATCTTACTGTGTATAACTGGAAAATATAAATTTGACAGTGATCTATGGTGTTAAGGTATAAAAGCACTCTTACCCCCTTGCTCTATTGCTCAATGGCTTAATCCCCTCTTCCTCTCTAGAACTCTACTTACTTCCTCCCTGAGGCCATGAGCACCAAATGCAAGGAGTGCTATCCAAAAACAAAACCTGATTTTGAACTGTCAGTTTTCTCACTGTCATGATGCTGTAATGAATAAAACATTAACAGTATCAATATAAATATGAAATAGGTCATAACTAGGAATAAACTGAAATTGATGGAAATGAAGCAAGTCAAATAGAATTTTGCTGACTCCATTTTTAAAAATAAGGCATATGTAGGGAGGAGAATTTGGGGGAGAATGGATGTAAGTATACATATGGTTCAGTTCCTTTGCTGTTAACCTGAAACTATCACAATATTGTTAATCTGCTATACCCCAACACAAATTAAAAAGTTTAAAAAAAAATAAAGATATTACCTAGATGACACTTTCATTAATACACAAACACAAATATACAGCATGTATTAACAGAGTATTTACTACTGCTCTCCTGTTGCAAATATTGGGTCTTTTAAAACTCAAACTAAAAACTGTACCATTTAAGGCAAATCTAAATTATCAAATTTAACCCCAACAAACAAATTCTTTCAATCTCTATCACAGACCAAATAAATGTTAAAAAAAATTAAACTGAGGCCAATTCACTATCTGGAAACTTAATTTAACTGCTTTTTATATAATGTTAGGTAGTGAGAATAACGGAGAAGGCAATGGCACCCCACTCCAATACTCTTGCCTGGGAAATCCCATGGGTGGAGGAGCCTGGTAGGCTGCAGTCCATGGGGTCGCTAAGAGTCAGACACGACTAAGCGACTTCCCCTTCTCTTTTCCCTTTCACGCACTGGAGAAGGAAATGGCAACCCACTCCAGTGTTCTTGCCTGGAGAATCCCAGCAGGGGAGCCTGGTGGGCTGCCGTCTATGGGGTCGCACAGAGTCGGACACGACTGAAGTGACTTAGCAGCAGCAGTGAGAATAAAATAAGACATTTCCCAAAATGCGTAATCAAATCATACTCGAAGAACACGGATCTATTTCAATAATTAAATGAGACTTAAATTGTTAAATAACCCAATTTCTCAAATAACTTAAACATAGTAAATACTGCTATTCATGATGTACTTGACAGCTTTTTCCATTCTTTTCTTTCTCCTTATCCAGACTTCTATGATTGGTATCTTCCACTTTCAGACCTCAAATACCAACTTAAAAATGCCTAAGTCTTAATAGAACAGTGCCTAGTCCCAAAGCCTGGCTTCCCAGGTGGCTCAGTGGTAAAGAATCTACCTGCTAAGCAGGAGACAAGTTCGATCCCTAGGTCAGGAAGATTCCCTGGAGAAGGGAATGGCAACTCACTCCAGTATTCTTGCCTGGGAAATCCCATGGACAGAAAAGCCTGGTGGGTTACAGCCCATGGGATCCCAAAAGAGTTGGACACAACTTAGCAACTAAATAACAACAAAAGTTCTAAAGCCTACAAAATAAATCCTAAAAATTCTAGTCCCTTGTTTTTTATTACAACAGGAGTGAGTGTACCTAAGAGACTGTATATATTATTTATCCATGGGATTCTTCAGGCAAGAATACTGGAGTGGGTTGCCAGTTCCTTCTCCAGGGGATCTTCCCGAGCCAGGAATTGAACCCAGGTCTCACACACTGTAGGGAGACGCTTTAACCTCTGTGCCACCAGGGAACCCTATATATTATTTCTGTAACATCACACAGACTTCTAAAAGACAAAATATGAAGGATAATACTAAAACTCAATTTACTTTAACATTGTGAAAAGTCTCTGTTTTAAAATTATTTAAAAATCTACTATAGTATTTGGCCAAACACTTCTTTGACTTTTGGCTTATGTGGTTTAAATTAAATACATACAAACACACTTTTTTTTCAATACAGATAAAAGAAACAAGATCCAGGAAATAATAATTTAGTGGAAAATGTATATAAATTTTTCTGATAATACAGCAAAATATCTCAAAACATAAATGTAAGTTCTTAACAACCAAAAGGCAATTGGGGATATTTTCTCTTTTATCATGATTTTTACATTACATTTACAACTGGTACATACAAAGAGTTCTCCCATCATTTTACAGATGAGAAAGAACAGATATTAAATGACAACCATAATCATAGACTAGAGTATTGCTATGGAACCATAATTTAAGAACTGAAACTCTAACTCAAAGTATCAGAATCTTTTCGTTAAATTTTAAAACAAGAACTAGAAAATTTCTAAATTTATGAAACATGAAGTGTAAAACTACACAGGCTTTATAAAATATTCTGCTCTACACATAAAATTAAAGGACATATACTCACTAATCCAGTATCAAAGTCAAAACTGTCTCATTCTTAACTCAGTGAGCTCTTGAAAGATGATTTAAAATTCTGACGTTTCCAGTATGAGTTTAGTAATCTGTTTCTTAAAATCATTCATGTTTTATACACACACATATTTAACCTTATGACATCAAGTTACTAGAAAATTCCTGATATTGACATACTGAATAATTAAAGTTATTATGCGCATGCAGTTCTGAATAAGTGATTTACCTGGCAAATGAATTAATAAATTTCAAGTCCAAAATATAGAATAATCACCAACTGACTTTTGCTTCAAAAAAAAAAATAAAGCTTTACTTGGGAACAAAGACATTTTAGTATAAAAACTTTCCAACAAACTCAAGTATCCTTACTCCACAGATACAAAATAACCTCTTTGGCTAATATCCTTTAAAAGTCAGTGTACCAATACAGATGCATTGATAGGTACTATATTAACAGTATGATGTGTGATGACGTATATACTCTTCTCACAGTGAAGTGCTGGATGTTGGAACTCGCTCACAGGTAACACTGGAAGCAGAACTTAAACTAAGTCTTCAAGCTAAAGGTCACGTGGACCATTTGCTCTCATCACTGATCTACTCCAACATCTACCTCTTCTAAATCACATCTAGATTTTGGAGAATGAAGATAAAAAATGAACCAGTTTAGGTCTGAATTAAATTTGGAGTGAATCTAACTCTCAAGCAGGCAGGAGTCGCTCCCAAACATTCTCTAGCAAATAGTATCACAAAAATTTTAAACTATTTATGTCATCTTACAAACATGACAATTTTTGGCAAGTCCATGTTTAGTCATTTCCTTGCCTTGTACTATATAGAGATGTAATAAAACCCAGTGATGACCACCTTCAAGTTCCTGTTGACCTAAGATATTTTAAAACCTCCTCCCATTTCCAGAGTGACTTCCAAAGCCTAGGAAGGAATGTTTCCACTAATAAATACCTTTCACTTGAATGCCTGTTAGACCACCACTTTTTAGGCAAAATGAGCAATAATCCATTTCCGCCCATCATAGAATTATTCAAAATTTGTCTGACCAAAAAAATGTAAGTTCTTCCCCTCAAGTTTCACATTAAATCAAGGCAACAACTGAGTACCATGCTTGCACTCTTGGGAAAATATTTACCGAAAACTAGTGAAAAAAAAAAACCCTGAATTGGTGTCTACTCTTTTACTGTGTGTATACATACATATTTAAATACATAATACATACACAACAGATAGTATATGTTTATATACTTATTACAGAGTAGTTTATCACGGTAGCTCTCTGTAACAAATCACAATGGCCAGCTAAAGAGTTTTTATTTTAAATACAAACTTACCCCACTCTAGGTATTCAAGAATGTTCTTCTCTCTTCTCAATGGAGAATTATTGCATTCATCGTAAAGGCAGATGAGGATATCCAGTAACGTTTCCACACTGAAGCACTGCCCATTGGTCTGAGCGGGCCCATCCAAAATAAACTGCTCCAACTGCCTCAAACGCACTTCTCCAGACATGTTTGCTTCAATCTCCGCTGGTTTTCTTTTCAATTACTAAAACGATTTTGACTATGATTACTGAAACCTAAATGTTAAAATGTGTGGTTTAAAAATAAACCACTTGTTATTCAAATAACTGTCGTGCAATGCCGGCCGGTGCTGAATTCAACATCCAACACGCCAGTAACCTCACTTAACTGAAGCGTCTTCAATTCCGCACATATACATATATTTTTGAGGCAAAGTTACCATAAAATATATATTTAATACATTTTTTAAAGAATAATACAATTAAATCGTATATTTAAATAAAATAATTAAAAAGTACAGCGAACCAGAGTCAACACTTCTTTAGGAAAAAAAAAAAAAGCTCTTCTCCTTCATTCAAAATTCAACTCGTGCAACAGAATCCTGAAACGAATCCGGCTGCATCATTTATGAATTAAGTCCCGATCTGCATCAGCAATTCACTTCCAGGCAGAAGGAAAATCGAAAGGGGAGGAAAAAGCCAGAATGTATATAAGGGGGAGGAAAAACCAAAAATTCTGCTGCAAATCCTCCCAGCCACCACTTGGATAACGCATCAGAGGCAATTTCTCCAGCGGGAAAGGGAGGGGGCGAGGTCCCTGAAGCAGCCCCTCGGCTCGGAGCACGCCAAGTCTTCCCTGGAGGAGGCTTTTCCTTTCTCCTTCCGAAGTCCTTCTTTTTAAGGCTTTGCAGTTAGTCCTATTTCCAACCGATTCCGATGAAAATTCTTCATTTTTCTCCCCGCTTCTCCTAGGGGCCTGACTGACTGCGGGCAGCACTCGCCCCCGACTCCGGGAGCGGCGGCTACTTGGCGGCCCGAGCCCGCTCCATGTCGGTGGTCGCTGGGCCGCCGGCCTGGGCCGCGCCCGGCAGAGAGCCGGGTCTCCCCCACACCCGCACCGCGGCCGCCTGCCCGCCGACGCTCCCGATGCCCTGGCGAGGGGGTGCTTTTCTGGATTCAAAGGACACGGAAGGCGGCAACTGCGGCGGCGAGGGCGCGGGCGGCTACGGCAGCTAGATCTCCCCCTTCTTCACACCCCTGGCTTAAGGGCATCTTTCCCCGGCGAGGAGGGAAGCGGCCAAGGCTCAGGAAGAGGGGTTGGTGCCGCTGGTAGGGAGACCAGAGGCTGCCGCAGCCCGGCTCACAGCCACTCCCTTCCTTTCCCTCCACCCCTCCCCCGCCTTCCCCGTTCTCTCGCGCTCGCGCCCTGGGCTCCGCGAGGCAGCTCCAGGGTCCGCCGCACACAGGCGGAGGCTGGCCGACGAGTCCAAATCCAATATGGCGGCCCCCGCCCCCGCCCCCCGACACGCGCGCGCCCGCCCTCTCTCCCCTCCCCGCCCCCGCCCCGCCCCCGCCCGAGCCCAGCCGGCCCGGCAGGGTCCGGTCCAGAGGCCGCGCAGAGCCGAGCCCGGGCCCTGGGGGCAGGGCAGGGGCGCGCGGGCGGGGGCCGGGGGCGCGACGGCTGCGCCAGCCCGAGGGGCGGGAGAGACGCATCGGCCGGCGAGGCTGCCGCTGCCGCAACGTGGAATGTAGGGATACGGGAGGACCGAGGGAGGCCGCGGCGGCGGTGGCGGCCGGTCTGGAGGTGGGAGGACCCGGGCGCGGGCTGGGAACTGCGCCACTGCCTCGCCGCTGTGTTCCCAGTCCTCGAGGCTTCTCGTAGGGGTCGCAGAGCGGGTCTTCCTCCTGACTGGCACGTTTGCTAAGGAGGCCCAGAAGCAGACGGCTTTAGGCTTCCGACAGACCTCTAAAAACAGTGCCCTTCTCAGCGCCTCTTACCTGCTCACCACCACCCGTCCCCCGTCCACCCCCCCGCCCAAATTCAGTTCTCAAGCACTCCAAAGTAATAATTCCTTGGGTGTCTGATTACACCACTTCTTGTGTCAATTCCCAGGACGAATACAATGACACACTTGTACGCGCTACCTACAAGCCCTGAGTGCGAGAAAAACAGAATTCCCCATGTCTATTCCCAAGTCTCCCTACGGAGAGCACTGTGTTTTCTTCTCCAGAACTAGTCTAGCTGCTGGCTGTTTATCCCCAGCCAAGGTTACCACCTACACGGGATTCAGCCAATGAAGGGGAGTCAAGACAGTTCACTATCTTCAAACCTCCATCCCCAGAGCGCGCTCGCGTGCGCGCGCACACACACGTAGCCCAGTGGCACAATGCAGAAACCTGGCAGCAAAGAGAGTCATTGAATAGGTAAGGCCTCTGATGCATTTAGGGCCTTTCAGGCTGTTTTTTTTTTTTTTTTTTTTGACCCTGTTTAGGAGAGCGCTCTACAAATTTCTCATGGAAGAGCCCACATTTATATGTGTCACTAAACTGGGTCACTGCATTTCTGTCATTCCCTTTCAAAATGCGAAAATAGTTATTTTATATTCTTTCCCTACATCCCTGAGGCAGTTAGATTTTCTATGTTAATACGCACAAATTGTGTTTTTCACATCTTACTAATATGGAAGCTAAGGAAGGTCTAGAAATGAAGGCTAAGATTAAGGATTCAAGGTGCCATCATTCACAAAATATTGTGAATCTTTTGTTAATTCTACACTTGCCTGATTTCAATAAGGACAAAACATTTCCAATGAGCTCTTGACACATGAGTGATACATAAGTTCAGACAAAAGATGGGTCATTATAGCCATTACAACTTTGTGTGTGTATGTATTGACTAATTATAAAAGTAATAGAAAAACAGAAAAGGTTAATACACAAATGATAATATTTTGGTGTTTACTATTGAAATCTTTTTCCTATGTATTTTAATAAAATGATGCATTAAAAAAAGACAGTTTTATAGCCTTCTGTTTTCACATGTTGTTCAGTCGCTAAACTGTATGCGACTTTGCATCCTGGTGAACTGCAGCACACGAGGCTTCCCTGTCCTTGACTATCTGCTAGTGTTTGCTCAAACTCATGTCCATTGAGTCGGTGAGTAATTGAGTAATCCAACCATCTCATCCTCTGTCACTCCCTTCTCCTGCCCTCAGTCTTTGCCAACATCAAGGCCTTTTCCAATGAGTCGGCTCTTTGCATCAAGTGGCCAAAGTATTGGAGCTTCAACTTCAGCATCAGTCCTTCCAATGAATATTCTGGGTTGATTTCCTTTAGAATTGACTGGTTTGATTTCCTTGCAGTCCAAGAGACTCTCAAGAGTCTTCTCAAGCACCACAATTCAAAAGCATCAATTCATCAGTGCTCAGCCTTCTTTATGGTCCAACTCTCACATCCATCCATGACTACTGGAAAAACCACAGCTTCCACTATATGAACCTTTGTCAGCAAGTTGATGTCTCTGCTTTTTAATACACTGTCTGGATTTGTCATAGCTTTTATTCCAAGGAGCAAGCATCTTTTAATTTCATGGCTGCAGTCACTGTCTGCAGTGATTTTGGAGCCCAAGAATATAAAAATCTGCCACTTTTTCCCCATTTACAGCTTCCCTGGTGGCTCAGATGGTAAAGAATCTGCCTGCAATGCAGGAGACCTGGGTTCGATCCCTGGGTTCGGAAGATGCGCTGGAGAAGGGAATGGCAAAGTACTCCAGTATTCTTGCCTGGAGAATCCCCATGGACAGAGGAGCCTGGCGGGGGCTACAGTCCATGGGGTCACAAAGACTCGAACATGACTGAGCTACTGACTACACAATACAACATTTGCCATGAAATAATGGCAATATATTTTAAACATGTTTTCAGGTCAACACATATTCTTCAACAACACGCTTTTTGATAGTGAAGCCAAGACATTTTAACACTTTCAATTGACCATGAGGTGGGATAGCAAAGAAAATTTCTTCTGCTTTTATACCATAGAGCTGGTTCCAAGATAACCACGTATCCAACTTGTAAATAACTCTAAAGAGGTTAAAAGAGAGAATCTAAAACACGTTGTCTCAATAAATGCTAATTAACAGTGGAAGTATATGAGATACAGATAAGTTTTTTAACAGAAGAGTCATACTGTCAGTCCCCTCTCTACCTATTCTGTTAGCACTTGGGTGCCACCCACAGTCCAGGGTATTGATGATTGCTTAATAAACCTTTCCATATTATTTAGAGAGTAAAGAGGAGAACTCTTTTATTTAAACACACGCACACACAAAGAGAAGGAAAAAGTGTGAACCCAATCAATTTTGCTTGAATAATTCAAGCTCAGAGACTTAATCATTAACTACACCCTAAACATTGTGTGGGTGTTATTTTAAATGTTCCAGTTAAAGTGTGAACATGCTTGTTAATGAAACCAAAGCAAGGCGAAGCCCCAGCAGTCCCACAGTGCTTGAAGTGATCCTTACAAAACGTGAGTGCTAAAGGCTACATAGCAGGGTGTTCTTTGGATAAAGAACCTGGAGGAGGGCTTTGTGAAATTTTGCTGAGGGGACTGGAGATTAGATGTAAGTGCAAACACAAATTATTTGAAATAATCAGGAAAAGTTTTACGAAGATGCTAGGAAGTATTCTGACCTTTCAGAAAAGAAATAGGACAGCAGAGACAGAGATAAGAGAGTGAAAAGGATAAGACAGGATAGGAGTCATTAAGCCTAGTCCAACGAATCCTCCAATTCTGGCCTACAAAGGGGAGAACTCATCCAACAATTAACATTTGTGACAACCAGCCCACTCTTGCCTTGCTATATCTTACTCCAGAATAACTATAGGTTCAATAATGAAGAACAGAGGCCAAAAGCAAGGTGAGTGTCACAGCAGGGCTTCATGTATAGTAACACATAAGTATTTTACTACATTGCCTTTCAGCCTAGTTAGCACATCCTGACCCTGAAAATGATTGACTTGGTTTAGTGCTTTCTGAGAACAAAATGCCGCCAAATGCTTGTCCTGCCTTCAGGTCTGGCTCCTGACATAAGTAATACCAGCTGCAAAAGCTGATGTTTACTTTACAATATGACAACACTCTCATGAATACTTTGAGCATATTCAGTTCAGTTCAGTCCCTCAGTTGTGTCCGACTCTTTGGGACCCCATGAATCCCAGCACATCTGGCCTCCCTGTCCTTCACCAACTCATGGAGTTCACTCAAACTCATGACCATCGAGTCAGTGACCCCATCCAGCCATCTCATCCTCTGTCGTCCCCTTCTCCTCCTGCCCCCAATCCCTCCCAGTATCAGAGTCTTTTCCAATGAGTCAACTCTTCACATGAGATAGCCAAAGTAATGGAGTTTCAGCTTTAGCATCATTCCTTCCAAAGAAATCCCNGCTTTGGCTCCATCACTTCATTCTTTCTGGAGTTATTTCTCCACTGACCTCCAGTAGCATATTGGGCACATTATGCAATGCAGTCATTACAACCATACGAAGTAGACAAAGTATCATTTCCATATGTAAATAAGGAAACAGGTTTAGAGATACCTTGGATGACTTGTGAATGACTGCATAGCTAGCAATGACATAGGATCTGGGAATCAACACCAGGCCTGAGTCAGTGATTTTAACCACTATATAAGAGAGGTCAGAAAGATCCATAGAATTCTATAAACCCAACTCCTCATTCCTGTTGTAACCAGGAAGCAGTGGGCTATAGTTGCTAATTCACATATTTGGATGTTAGAAGTTGATATCAGGGCAGAAAAGGGAGACACATAAGATGCATCAGGATCCAGCCATAAAAAGAGAAATCATTGATGTATGTAAACCAGAAGAACTCTAGCTATGAGAAATGATTACAGACGTGATGGTAGAGCTGAGCTGAGGAGACAAACAGGAGAATAAGGTGACCCTCAGTTTGGTGGCAGTGCCATCTACTACCCCAAGACTGGTGGAAGCTAAAACCAGGCCTGGAGGGAGCTGGAACCACAAAGGAGGTACGGAAAGGACAGAGAGAGAGGAAGGAGAATCCTCTTACCTAGAATCTCCCACCGTTTGCAGCTAAAACAGAGCTTGTGTTAGGGGGCCTGCAGGCATTGTCCGCAAAGATACAGAGCAGAGCAGGCAATGAAAGTGGACTGGCTATAAACTGGTCAAGGATTTACATGCATATCGTTAATGCAGTTTCAGTTTTACCTAAACTATTTCAAAAATAAATAAAGCAAATGTCTTATCTTTGAATAATAATTAAGTGGATTTTAAAGTGGCATGGTTTTAACCTAGGAGCCATTTTTATTGCTCCCTTTCCATATTTATTTTGCTTTGTTTTAATTTCTCAAAAACAAAAAGCTAAAATCCCAACCAAACCAACTCTCCATGTCTAGGGCATGTTTACTTAGGTTCACAGACTAATATTTCCCTCTTGCTTATCAGTGGATCTTGTCTGCTTTGCCCTACCTTTAAATCTTGCACTTGAATTTCTCTTTAAAGCTCTGCATAAACAACCTGTACTATAAATGGAATCTTCAAAATTAAGTTTAGAGTCAAACATTATGATGCAGATATTATATGCAGATATTACAGCAGTTTAGTAAATTTGAATATTGAAAAGACAGATGCCTTTCTTTTAAAAATTCCATTAGCAGGAAACATTTGGCAAAAGGCTCCATGCCATGTGTGATGACAAAAACCAAGCCAATGAAGCCAACGTGTACTCAGTCCCAAAGTGGGGCTGGAGGTGACACAGCCAGGACCTAGGGGCTGGCAGCTGAAGAAATAAGTTGAAAAACCTGATTATCCTTCTCTGGAAATCTCTCTGCCAAAGTTACCACGACTTACACATTATCAAAACCAATGGTAAATCTTCAGTCCACATTTCACTTGAACTTTTAGCTCTTTTGACGGCACTACTTCCCCCCTTAATTGAAATACTATTCTTAATGTGCCTCCTATTCTCTCCTTACATTCTCCTCCTTCAATCTTCCTTGTAGGTCCTCCTGTATTCCTGACTTCTAAAACCCAGAGTGCCTCAGGGCTCAATCTTTGCACCTTTTCTCTTTTTTATTTATACCTAGTCTCTAGGTAACCTCAATTAGTCTTAAAGATTTAAATACTATGTATGATGGTTTGAAAAAAAAACATGTCATGAATTCTTCAACACTTCTCTCCATGAAGACTGGATCTGCATCTTGAATCTAGGCCAATCTTAGTGAATTATTTGTAACAAATAGAATGTAACAGAAGTGGCCATTTAGCTTCCCAGGCTGGCCATGCAGCCTCCCCTTGTCCACTGGAATACTATCACTAGAACCCTACACTGCCATTAAAGAAGTTCAATTATCATAAGATGTTCAACTGTCCCAAGGCTGCCATGCTAGCGGGGAGCCCAAATCATATGAAAGAGCCACATGCAGGCACTCAGACAGCAGATCTGGGCAGTAAAACTACCAGACATATGACTGAAGATGTCAGGTGATTCTAGCCTGTACATGTCATCACCCCAACCAAGACGCCAGGTCTTCCCAGCTGACACCCTGGTCACTGTAGAGCAGAG
Organism: Neotragus moschatus; assembly: GCA_006410615.1. Classification (NCBI taxonomy): domain Eukaryota; kingdom Metazoa; phylum Chordata; class Mammalia; order Artiodactyla; family Bovidae; genus Neotragus; species Neotragus moschatus. The sequence continues at coordinate 260,556 of SJYA01002259.1, forward strand.
ACAAACTCTCATCACTGTAATGTTTCCAAATTTCTCAAGCATATCATCCATAAACCTAGTAAAATGATTGTGTTAAGCTACTAAGTTTTGAGTAGTTTGTTATGCAGAAATAGTAGCCAGAATAATTTATAAATGCTGATAACTCCAAATGTGTGTTTTTGAGCTGAGCCTTTACCCTGAATTCCAGATCTATTTTTCTTACTGTCTACTTGACACTTATTTTAAGGCAATATGTTTAAACAGAAGACTTTAACCTGTTACCTCCAAAAACAAAAGAACTCATGATCCTTCTCCAGAGTACTCCATCTCAGTAAATGGCACCTTCGTTTACCCAGCTCCTTGGTATTAATCCAAATGCTTCACTTTCTCTCACTCTCCATGACCAATCTAACAGCAAATCCTGTATCTTGAAAGCAGGTATATAATTCAAAATATTTAATAACCAGAATAATATGGAAGAGNAACTCATGATCCTTCTCCAGAGTACTCCATCTCAGTAAATGGCACCTTCGTTTACCCAGCTCCTTGGTATTAATCCAAATGCTTCACTTTCTCTCACTCTCCATGACCAATCTAACAGCAAATCCTGTATCTTGAAAGCAGGTATATAATTCAAAATATTTAATAACCAGAATAATATGGAAGAGATGAAAGTGAAAGAGGAGAGTGAAAAAGTTGGCTTAAAGCTCAGGATTCAGAAAACTAAGATCATGGCATCTTCTCCCATCACTTCACGGGAAATAGATGGGGAAACAGTGGAAACAGTATCAGACTGTATTTTTTGGGACTCCAAAATCACTGCAGATGGTGACTGCAGCCATGAAATTAAAAGATGCTTACTCACTGGAAGGGAAATTATGACCAACCTAGATAGCATGTTGAAAAGCAGAGACATTACTTTGCCAACAAAGGTCTGTCTAGTCAAGGCTATGGTTTTTCCAGTGGTCATGTATGGATGTGAAAGTTGGACTGTGAAGAAAGCTGAGCGCCGAAGAATTGATGCTTTTGAACTGTGGTGTTGGAGAAGACTCTTGAGAGTCTCTTGGACTACAAGGAGATCTAACCAGTTCATTCTGAAGGAGATCAGTCCTGGGTGTTCTTTGAAAGGAATGATGCTGGGGCTGAAACTTCAATACTTTGGCCACCTCATGTGAAGAACTGACTCATTTGAAAAGACTCTGATGCTAGGAGGGATTGCGGGCAGGAGGAGAAGGGGACGACAGAGGATGAGAAGGCTGGATGGCATCACCAACTCGTTTGGGTGAACTCTGGGTGTTGGTGATGGACAGAGAGGCCTGGTATGCTGCAATTCATGGGGTTGCAAAGATTCAGACACAACTGAGCAACTGAACTGAACAGAACAGATTAGAACAGACGCCAATCTGAACATCAAAATAGATGTGTCTTACTGTTGCCTTCATACTCCAGCTCAAATTTTCCAGTTGCTTCCCATTATGGAAAGAATGGGCTTCCCTGGTGGCTCAGACAGTAAAGAATCTGCCTGCAATACAGGAGACCCAGGTTCCATCCCTGGGTTGGGAAGATCCTCTGGAGAAGGGAATGGCTACCCACTCCAGTATTCTTGCTTGGAGATTTTCAAGGACAGAGGAGCCTGGTGGGCTAAAGCCCATAGGGTCACACAGAGTTGGAGTGACTGAACATGCACACACGCATAATACAAAGAATAGAAACCAAGATCCTGCCATAGCCTATAAGGCCCTCCATCATTGGGTCCCTGTCTCTCTCTCTCACTTCATCTATCATTCTCTGCCCTCAGTCTCATGTGTTCCAACCATGCTATGCCCCATGCTGTTTCCCAACTACCACACACTCCTACCTCAGAGTCTTTGCAATTTTCCATTCCCTCTGTCTAGAACATTCTTCTGCCATATATCTACATATCTTATTCTCCCACTACATTCAAGTCAAACATCATCAGAGAGACCTTTCCCGTACAAGCTATTATCAACAGCAGCCCTCTAACCTGCCTTTTTCTAGCCTCTTATCCTGCTTTTATATAACATGTGTCTACACGGCATAAGCATTGGAGAAGGCAATGGCAACCCACTCCAGTATTCTTGCCTGGAGAATCCCAGAGATAGAGGAGCCTGGTAGGCTGCATTCCATGGAATCACTAAGAGTTGGGCACGACTGAGTGGCTTCACTTTTGGTTTTCACTTTCATGCATTGGAGACAGAAATGGCAACCCACTCCAGTATTCTTGCCTGGAGAATCCCAGAGATGGAGGAGCCTAGTGGGCTGCCGTCTATGGGGTCGCATAGAGTCGGACACGACTGAAACGACTTAGCAGCAGCAGCAGCACACGGCATATGCTATATTGTTGTTGTTTGTTTGAAAACTGCTTATTGCCTGGGTCTCTCCACTGAAATGTAAGCTCCATGAAGGCAGAAATGCTGTGTCATTCACCAACAGTTAGTACTAAACACCATGCTCTACTTTCTCCTGGACTTTGTCTGTATCATGTAAACTGCCCCAGAAGCAGGCACTGCCTACCAAACAGGAAATGGAGAGGACGTTTCCTAAGGAAAGAGGTTCCCTGTGGCACTGCCTACTAAGATTTTTAATGCCACCACTTCTCCAGGATCTTGTTGGTGACCAGTAAGTTGAGTCCTTTAAGGAAGTATTCTTTAGCATCCTCTCATCCTAATACAACAAGCCTGCAAATACTTAAGGCATAAAGTCACAGACACTTTTCCCTAAGAAAGGTGGACGATATGTGTGCAAAATTCAAACATTAGAGAAAGAAAAACTATGTGTGTTATTGAGGTTGGGAAAATGAGATGTGATGGCCCTATCCTTTGTTGTATGGTGCCCATCAAGTACCACTGCTGCTGCTGCTGCTGCTACTAAGTCACTTCAGTCATGTCTGACTCTTTGCAACCCCATGGACAGCAGCCCACCAGGCTCCCTCGTCCTTGGGATTCTCCAGGCAAGAACACTGGAGTAGGTTGCCATTTCCTTCTCCAATGTGTGAAAGTAAAAAGTGAAAATGAAGTCGCTTAGTCGTGTCCAACTCTTAGTGACCCCATGGACTGCAGCCTACCAGGCTCCTCTGTCCACTAATAACCGCTAATATTAATTAAGCATCTTCTATGTCAAGTACCTGGAGAAAGAAATGGCAACCCGCTCCAGTACTCTTGCCTAGGGAATTCCATGGACAGAGGAGCCTGGTGGGCTGCTGTGCGTGGGGTTGCACAGAGTCAGACATGACTGAAGCAACTTAGCATGCATGCATGCATTGGAGAAGGAAATAGCAACCCACTCCAGCATTCTTGCCTGCAGAATCCCCGGGACAGAGGAACCTGGTGGGCTGCCATCTATGGGGTCGCACAGAGTTGGACACAAATGAAGCAACTTAGCAGCATCAGCAGCATGTCAAGTACCAAACTAAAGACTTTTCATTCATTGAATCCTCTTAACAACTCTATAGGACCGAAACTATTATTGTGTCTTGCCCTAATCAACTCAGGCTGCTATAGTAAATTACCATAGAATGGGTAGCTTAAACAACAAACTCATTTCCACACTTCTGGAGGCTGGAAATCCAAGATCAAGGTGCTGGACAAACTGGTTCCTGCTGAGAACACTCTTCCTAGTTTGCAGATGGCTGGCTTCTCACTGTAACTTCACATGATGGAGAGCAGAGAGAAGCAAGCTCTCCTGTGTGCCTTCTTGTAAGGGTACTAGTCCCACCCATAAGGACTTCACCCTCATGACTTATTTACTTCCCAAAGGCCCTACCTCCTAATATCATCACATTGAAGGTTAGGATTTCAACATATGAATTTTAGAAGGGATACAAACATTTGGTCCATAACATTTCCACATAGAAAGACAAAAGATGAATAGTTTAAGTAACTTTCCAAAGGTTGTAAAGTTGATAGGTAGTAAGGTCAGGATTTCAATCCAGGTGAGATTCATTCTAAGGCCTATGTGCTGAAATGTTTTGCTAACCTGTCTCAGTACAAGTCAGAGAAGCTAATAGGAGTTAACTGACTAATAATTAGGCTATGCTGTCTTGTCTAATAAAAAGAAGGGAAAACTAGTATGACTTGATTATAACCTCAGAACATAAAAGACATTCTCTGTCAGGAGTTTGATCAATTGTTTTCCATATAAAAAAGAGCAAAACCAGAGAGAACAGTGTATTGAAATAGGGTTTATGTCAGGCAGACAAAAAGAGAAACTCTTAATTGTTAGGTTGGTAAGCCCCAAAATCAGACACAAAGAGAGATTGTGGAGTTGTAGTATCTGAGGATCTGTAAAATGATCATTTTCAATTCGATTTCAACAGCCATCTCTCTTAAACAGTTTGAAATCCACCTGCCAGAAGGTGAGGGAGTCAGAACAGATGTGCTCTCCAAGCTCCAATCAGCAATAAGATCCTGTGTACCCACAGGCATACGGTGGAGCCAGCGATTCTGTTTTACAACAGACTATGACCTCTCCCTGACCCAGCGGATAGCCGCATCAGCACTTACAAGCCAAATGAATTAAGGCCCTGTCAGCAGTGTTCCTTACAATAAAAAGTAGAACAGTAATAGTAATAAAAACTATCAAGACATAAACCCACATACAGGATGGTATCTGGAGCACCCCTGGCATTCATGAAAATAAGGGAAATGAAAATTCAAGCAAATTAAATCTAAAATAGCAAGAGGGGCTTTCCTTGAATAAGAAAGGTTCCTAACATGACCAAGTACAAGCAGAAATCCCTGCAGAAGATAGGAAACAGTGTAAAACTCTTTGTAAGTATTAAAACTTGAGACTTGTTTCAATCACTTCTTTAGATACTAGGGTGGTATAGGTCAAGGTTAAAAGCTACAGAATAATATTAAGAAATAATATTAGAAGAAACAAATTAAATTTTTATTTACTCTAACATTAGATTTTCCTGTGCCTTGAAACTTGGTTTCTCATAATGATAACATGTTATCCTGTTGATCTTTAGTGGATTATTTTTTCAGCAATGGTGCTGAATTTCTCTGAACCATCCATACCATTTTGCTCACCCTGCCTTGTGAGGAAAGAATGATTTATTTAATGACAAGCCATAGTACAAAGTAGTACTGTGGAGCAAACACTTTCTCTATATAAAAATAAATAGTCCAGGCAGTGATAAAGCAAGAACATTGTCCTCATGAGTACTTCATACTAAAAATGGGATTTACCATCTCATAAAATTATTAGCAAATCATTAACAAATACAAGAGCAATAATTCCAAATTTTTTCAAACCACTAACCTGTTCTAGTTTCTTCATTCATTCACTCACCATTTACCAAGCCCCCAATCTGCATTAGAAACAAAGTAAAAAGTATAAATGGATGTTGTTTAACCTTCATTGTACAAATCCCTAAAGACACACATAAATTATAAGCAAAGGTATCACAATACTGTTAATATCCTTTTAACTGGAAGAGGAAGATTGGTTGGTAGCAGGTGATAAGGCAGAGAAATTTCCCTGAGGAGTTGAATTAGAGTATGCCTTTTGGTAAGCTTTGGGTTACTCACAGAACAGAGCAGACAGGGGATTTTTCCAAATAGGAAGAAAAGAAAAAGCCAACTTCAGCAATGTGGGAAACAAGCCAGGACAGAAGAAGCAGAGCCCTCCAGGAAGGAAAGAGGTACAGACAATGAAATCTAAGTACAGCTAAATGAAATCTTCTGTGGGTGATTTAATATTCAGGTGGCCATTTCCATGAGGACAGTGATTGTTATCATACGGGTGCTAGTATAAGGATGGGTCTTCTAGGCTAGTAAGAGAGGTGGGAAGAGGATCTACAGGCAGGAACCCAGGATGCAGGAACCCAGGACTCAGCCAACAAGGAATGGACTCATTTCGGAAGGAAACTGGAACAGAAACCCAAAACCAAGATGCAAAGCTTGACATACAAAGTGACCAAGTAGAATAGGGGTCAGGTAGAAGTTCTCTAAGGGGTTTGGGAGCTAAATGTTTCTTTGGACCCACTAGATCCAAGATGTAGAAGCTGTGATGTAGAACCACTGCTGCCTAATGGTTAGAGGTGTCAGTGTCTTATAAGGCCAGGCTTACCCTATTCAGGGCCTTTATGGGATGGAGCATGCCATCACTGCTGACATCCAGTTAGAACTAGAAGAGCCACAGATTGATGCCACCTGCCTGAAACTAGCTCTCTCCACATCCCACGTGATGCTTAACCCCTTCAGCAGTCTGACACTGCTTTGAGTTAAGGTCGAGTTGGGGGAACATCTTTTACAGGCTGGATACAATCTAGAGCTTTGTGCATACAATCCATGCACTGGAGCTAAAATTCAAATAATGCTTTCTCCTTTAACTGTCTGATAGGACAATCCTATTCGGAGTGGAACATCTGAAGGTTAAATAATAAACTGCTGTGGAGCTGTGAACCAGCCTTGTAAACGAAAGTCATTAGAAGAAATAATGAAAGCAGAACATCCTCAGCTCAAAGAGCAATCAGATACTGACAGTGTCCCTCTATGACACAGTGTCTCAATATGTCTCTCTGGCATACTGACTGTGCCAGGCAGTGTACTGGATGCTCCCCAGTCTCTGCGAAGGTTGACAATACAAAGAACTCTCCCCTCAGCTCTCTCTTTTCCCCTCCCTCTGTTTCTACCTTTTAACCTCACTTCAATCTCTGCAGCAATTTCCGTTATCTACTTCTTCCCTGGTTTCCTCTAACTTCCCTCCCTTTCCCCTTTATGTGTTCTTTCTCTTTTCTAGTTTTCTTTCATTTCTCTTTCTTTCTTTTTCCTTCTGACTTCCTAAATATTTTCCTTTCCCTTAACTTCTCATAATAATAAATGAAAAATCATTTGTAAATACTTAGTAGAGTTAACCAGTCTCAATGGAGGAAAATATCCTTTCAAGAAGGCAAACGCATTACCAGGGACAAATAAAAAGAAGTTAGCCCTTACTTACACATTCATATAAATTTAGATGAACTTACCTAGAAGAGACAGGGCTGAAGGAAGGGCATGCCAGGTGTAATTTTTCCTGGCAATTGGTGGCAGGTAGAGGGATGAAGAAAAAGCCTTTGCTGTGGGACACTCCATAAGGATAGTGAGCACTGGAAAAATCTGAGCAAACGTTCAGTGGGGAGGGGGGTCTGTTCTGAACGTTTTTCTCGCATCATTTCTTTGATCCTCACAACACCTCTGTGAATTAAGTAGTATTATAGATATTATCTCCAGATGTGGAAACAGGTTAGAACGTAAGTGACAGAGGAAGAAGTGAGACCCAATCTGTTAACAAAGTCCCTGGTGACGAAACAAAGGGAAACTTCACTAGCTTAATAGCTCTATCTGTTAGAACACTGGTAAAAAGGAATGACAGAAAGATATTCTGAGGGCTCATGGTCCCACTAGACTACTCCCATTTAGCTTCACATTTGTGGTCCCTACCAGTGTGCTGGCACGGACCAGGGCGCCAAATAAATGATTACAGAACGCATGAACAGGATTCAAAGCAGCAAGCACTGGAGTTTCTGAACTGGAAAAATCATTATCGCACCCAATTCAGGGGTCATGCAGCCTCTGGGTAAACATTCCCAGGGACAATCCTCCTACAAAATAAGAGTCACCATTGAGCCACATTTTTGATACAACAGTTTAAGGCCTTAAACTCCCATGTATGCAGAGGCTTTAAAGTAACCGTGTGATACTCCCACTTTTATAACATTTCATCTGTCATTAATTCTTTAAACATCACCAGAATGTAATGTGAACAGACTTAATGACGCTGGACTGCTTAAAGATAGTTAAGATGGTTAAGTTTTGTGCATTTTTCACAGGAAAAAATTTTAAAATCATCATAATATGAACATGTATGTCTATAAAATATATATAATTTTGAAATATATAATCTTGCAAGTCGGTGGCATGGACAAGTACGCTACTTGTTTTATTTCAGAAAAAAATTAAAATTTGAAGGATGACTAAGCAAGTCTATTTGTCTTGGGGTTGGGGCTTAGCTGTTAACTGTGCTGAATACCATGTTACTGCCACTTTTACATCTATTCTTCTAGAAGTTTTAATAACTCATATTTCTCTTCAGCCTTCTGTATAAATGTAAGTTTAAATTTTCTACAGTAGTTCAGTTCAGTTGCTCAGTCATGTCCAACTCTTTGCCACCCCATGGACTGTAGCACACCAGGCCTCCCTGTCCATCACCAACTCCCAGAGTTCACTCAAACTCATGTCCATCGAGTCCGTGATGCCATCCAACCATCTCATCCTCTGTCGTCCCCTTCTCCTCCCACATTCAATCTTTCCCAGCATCAGGGTCTTTTCCAATGAGTCAGTTCTTCCATCAGATGGCCAAAGTATGGGAGTTTCAGCTTCTGCGTCAGTTCTTCCAATGAATATTCAGGACTGATTTCCTTTAGGATGGACTGGTTGGATTTCCTTGCAGTCCAAGGGACTCTCAAGAGTCTTCTCCAACACCACAGTTCAAAAGCATCAATTCTTCGGCACTCAGCCTTCTTCACAGTCCAACTCTCACATCCATACATGACCACTGGAAAAACCATGGCTTTGACTAGACGGACCTTTGTTGGCAAAGTAGTGTCTCTGCTTTTGAATACGCTGTCTAGGTTGCTCTACAGTGGTTAGCATTTTACAATTTCAGCTGTCCCTCCCTCAGTATCTGACAGAGATTGGTTCCAGGATACGCCCCTTCTCTCCCCCCTCCCTTGAATACCAAAATCCACGGATGTTCACGTTTCTCATATAAAATGCTTAGTATCTGCACATAACCTATGCATATCCTCCCATGTACTTTTTCTTGGGGGAGGGGATATTACTTTTTCAAATATATTAAAAAAAATTTTTTGGAGTGTAGCTGGTTTACCATGTTGTGTTAGTTTCAGGGGTACAGCAGAGCACATCAGTTATAGATATACATATATCCACTCTCTTTTAGATTCCTTTTCCATTTAGGCCGTTACAGAGTTCTGAGTAGAGTTCCCTATGCTTGACAGCAGGTCTTTATTAGTTATCTATTTCTCCCTTACACTTTAAGTCATTTTTAGCTTACTTAGGTGGCGCACTGGTAAAGAATCCACCTGCCAATGCAATCACAAGAGAGTCTGTTTCAACCCCTGTGTCAGGAAGATCCTCTTGAAAAGGAAATGGTAACCCACTCCAGTATTCCTGCCTGGAAAATTCCATGGACAGAGAAGCCTGGTGAGCTACAGTCCACAGGGTTGCAAAGAGTTGGACGTGACTAAGCAATTGAGCACTCACACTCAGCTTACTTAAAATCACTAAAACAATGCAAATTCTATGTTAATAGTCATGTATACAATGTAACTGATATAATAACTAGCTGTTGTAATAACTGCAAATAATTCAAGTTTTCCTTACTGGAATTTTCTGCAATTTAAAAAAATATTTTGATTGCACGCGTAGATGTGGAACTCACGAATACTGAAGTGTCGGTTGCTCAGCTGTGTCCAACTCGTTGTGACTCTGTGCACTGTAGCCCACCAGGCTCCTCTGGCCATAGAATTCTCCAGGCTAAAATACTGGAGTAGGTAGCCATTCCCTACTCTGGGGGATATTCCCAAAACAGGGATGGAACCCCAGTCTCCTACCTAGCGGGCAGATTCCTTACCGTCTGAGCCACCAGGGAAGCCCTACAAATACTGAAGAGCCCACTGTAATTCAGTTTGATCATTTGTATTCTAACCTAATTATTTCTTCACCGACACTTTTATTTGGGAATATTCACACAACAGGTGACCTATTTGTTAAGATACTCTTATTTTGAGATTTATTCTCTGTATATCAGAGTGCTTCATATGTATATTTAATCTAACTTGGATTCTCAGCTGTATAGAAGGAATATACGTGATTGGCTCATACCAAGTTTCAAGACAGAGGAAAGATTATTGTGCCTATTTTATTGGTCATGAAACTAAAACTCAAAAACATGAAGAATTTAGCTGAAGTGTTACAGCAACAGTGGGAAGATATTAAAGACGTGATCGTGACTTAGAAATTGATGTGTGTGTTTCAGAATCTATCACTTCTCTTACACTGTCATCACATGACCAATTGGTTTTTTTGAGTCCATGCTCAACAGATGTTTTATTAACTTGGGATATTTTAATGCTAACGTACAAGAGTTTTGCTTATGGAAAGAAGAAAGCAACATGATTTAAATTGTTTATTTGCAGTTAGAATGGGTTTCCCTGGTAGCTCAGATGATAAAGAATCTGCCTGCAGTGCGGGAGACCAGGATTTGATCCCTGGGTTGTGAAGATCCTCTGCAGAAGGGAATGGCTACCCACTCCAGTATTCTTGCCTGGAGAATTCCATGGACAGAGGAGCCTGGCGGGCATTTAGAATGAGGGAGAAATGAAACTATCATAACACAGAATTTTGGAATCCTGCATTTGAAAATACTTCTTGGGATCTTGTCACAGGTCTAGTATAGGAATCATAAAGTCTCAGTTTAGAGATCCCAGGCCACCTGACCTGCCTCCTGAGAAATCTATATGTAGGTCAAGAAGCAACACTTAGAACTGGACACAGAGCAACAGACTGGTTCCAAATCGAGAAAGAAGTATGTCAAGGCTGTATATTGTCATCCTGCTTATTTAACTTATACGCAGAGTATATCACGCGAAATGCCGGGCTGGATGAAGCGCAAGCTGGAATCAAGATTGCTGGGAGAAATATCAGTAACCTCAGATATGCAGATGACAATACACTTATGGTAGAAAGCGAAGAACTAAAAAACCTCTTGATGAAAATGAAGGAGGAGAGTGAAAAAAGTTGACTTTAAATTCAACATTCAGAAAACTAAGATCATGGCATCTGGCCCCATCACTTTATGGCAAATAGATGGGGAAACAAGGGAAGTGAGAGATTTTATTTTGGGGGCTCCAAAATCACTGCAGATGGTGACTGCAGCTATGAAATTTAAAGACACTTGCTCCTTGGAAGAAAAGCTATGACCAACCTAGATAGCATATTAAAAAGCAGAGACATTACTTTGCCAACCAAGGTCTGTCTAGTCAAAGCTATGGTTTTTCCAGTAGTCATGTATGGATATGACAGTTGGACTACAAAGAAAGCTGAGCACTGAAGAATAGATACTTTTGAATTGTGGTGTTGGAGAAGATTCTTGAGAATCCCTTGGACTGCGAGGACATCCAACCAGTCCATCCTAAAGGAGATCAGTCCTGAATATTTATTGGAAGAACTGATGTTGAAGCTGAAACTCCCGTACTTTGGCTACCTGATGGAAGAACTGACTCATTGGAAAAGACCCTGATGCTGGGAAAGATTGAAGGTGGGAGGAGAAGGGGATGACAGAGGATGAGATGGTTGGATGGCATCACTGACTCGATGGACATGAGTTTGAGTAAGCTCTGGGAGTTGGTGATGAACAGGGAAGTCTGACATGCTGCAGTCCATGGGGTCGTAGAGTTGGACACAACTGAGAGACTGAACTGAACAGAGAAATCCCAGTGATTAAGCATCTTATTGTTTTTCAAGGTTGTCTTTGAAAGTGAAAATGAATGTTGCTCAGTCATATCTGACTCTTTTTGACACCATGGACTATGTAGTCCATGAAATTCTCTAGGCTAGAATACTGGAGTGGGTAGCCTTTTCCTTCTCCAGGGGCTCTTCCCAACCCAGGGATTGAACCCAGGTCTCCTGCATTGCAGGCAGATTCTTTATCAGCTGAGCCACCATGGAAGCCCAAGGACACCCAAGTGGGTAGCCTATCCCTTCTCCAGTGGATCTTCCCAACTCAGGAATTGAACTAGGGTTTCCTGCCTTGCAGGTAGATTCTTAACCAACTGAGTTATCAGGGAAGCCCAAGGTTTTCCCTATTGCTAAATAATTCTCCTTTTTTACTATGAATAATGAGCAATATATTACACTAGTTAGCAACTGATATTGTTGCATAACAAACCACTTCAGAATTTAGTGGCTTAACACAATTGTTTATAAAGTTCATGAAACTAGAGTTGGCAGTTCAAGCTCTACTTGGCAGTTCTTCAGCTAGGTCTCTTCATGCCCCTGTGGCCAGCTCCAAATGGGTTCTCTTACTCTTGGGTGGGTTCTCACACATGTCTAGAGCCTTCGGTGGGACAACAGAGCTGTCTCTGCTCTGATCCCCATGGTCTCACATTCTCCAGCAGACTGGCATGGACTTGTTCCCATGGCAAAAGGCAGGAGTCCCAATAGTGCAAATAGAAATACACAAGGCCTCTAAAAGCCTAGGGTTGGAATCAACACACCATCATTTTGCCATACTATATTGGCCAAAGCAAATCACAAATCCAACCTAGATTCAGAGAATTGGGAAGTAGACTCTACCTCTGAATGGAAGCAGATACATTTTAAAGAGTGTGGATATATGGAAGTAAGAATGATTGTGACCATTTTTGACACCTACCACATATATCATAAAAATTACATTTAGGGGCTTTCCCAGAGGCCCAGCTGTAAAGAATCCACCTGCAACCCAGGGGACACTGGAGACATGGGTTCAGTCCTTGAGTAGGGAAGATCCTCTGGAGAAGGAAATGGCAACCCACTCCAATATGCTTGCCTGGGAATTCCCTGGACAGAGGAGCCGACTGGGCTACAGTCCACAGGGTTGCCAAGATTTGGACACAACTGAGCAACTTTTAAAAAAAATTGCATTTAGGAGATGTTGAGTATGTTATTAAGGATATAAGAGATGACATGCAAAATGTCTAAAGGACAACCAGTATGAAATGAACACTAAACATTCCAGAATGGATGACAACTGTAAACAATAGATAAAGCCACACCAATGTATACTCATTGGCTCGAAGGATGTGATACTCAGAACAAACACATACTCAAAAGACATAGCAAGTTACCTTATCATTGGCTGAAACTTTGAACTTCTAGCAAAGAACTCAAGTTAAATTTGAATAGCTTCAAACTTAAGTTGACCCAAAGACCAACTTTTTGTTTTTCCACTGGAAGCCTGAACTTGATTCTCACATCCTTTCACTCTTCTGCAAGGATAGGTCGTATCCAGTATATTTGGATGATTGAGAAACTCAGTAAATTTACATAACATGTTTGTTCTAAAAATATGAAGATAGGAAGCAAAAGATCCAAAGAGGACAGACAGCAAGAGATGGTTTGCCTCAAAGCTAAAATTTCTCTACTTCGTAGCTTCTTAGACAAGGGCAGAAACAGGGTACTTCTCAGATTAGTCACAGGACAGATAGGGGCTCAAAGAGGGGAAGGACATCTAAAGAGAAGGATATAGTGAGTGTTTCTCACACCAGGTGCCTTACACTTTGGTGAGGAATGAGAGAGCCTTGGGTGAGTCTCCACTCTTAAGAAGGAGATTCAGGCTTTATCTCATATGTCTAACTTTCTAGCAGGAGTCCAGGAGGGAATTTTTCCTTGTACACCAAATATTTCATCCCAGAGCAGTGATTCCATCCACTCATATAGATTGGCTTAAAAAGTTATCCTTAAACCTAAATATCTATACCAAAGCCTGGTTTTTGGTTTAGTGTAAGGGATGAAGGAAGAAGAGCAGAGAGAAGACTAGAGGCCAATGCTATATGCTGTTTAACATTTTACAAAATACTTGTGGACACAAATCCTCTTAATACATCCTGAACTTTGAGAAATCACTGTGAATTTACTTTAATAGTCAACTTTGCATAAAGTATCTCTATTGACTGTATTCATAAGTAAGTTGGAATTCTGTGGTTGCAACCAACAGAAACCAATGCTAACATAGGGAATTTCCTGGAAGATTATGAGATAGCTCACAAAATCAAAGAAAAGCCAGAATCACCCAGGCAGCTGTTAGGATCTAGGCAGCAAGAACTAATGTCTTGTTTAGCACGTGTCTTCCAGCTGCCAAGGATAGAATAAATCAGCTTCAACATTTTTGATCTTTGTATCATAGGATGTAAGAACCAAATTTTAGGAAAACAATGTTTAGCTGACCTAGCTTGATTTTATGCTCATCCCCTGGACAGAGAAAGTCATGGAACCTAATGAACTAATTTGAGTAGAGAGGACTCACTTCTCATTTTCCAAAGGAATAGGAAAGACTGCAGGGTCATCCAGAAGAGTCCACTGCAATATCATAGCACAGTATCTTTAAAGTACTGAGTGAGGACATGCAGTGAGGTTAAGGGGACTGTAATGTGTAATAGTCTAACAGATAACCTCAGAAGAATGTGTTGAGTTAGAGCAGTCTATTTGAATGGTTGAGAAACTCAGTAAATCTACAAAACACAATTGTTCTAAAAATGTACTTGGCACTTGTTTTGAGCAGGAAAGTAAGACAAATAGGCATAAAAATGATTGCCTAAAGGAAGAAGTTTTTATTATACTGACAATCCTCTAGAAATAGGAGGTTGTGCCATGCTATACCACTCTGTGCAGGGCCACAAAGGGAAGCACCAAATAAGATGAGACAGCAGAGGGGGTGGGGGGAACTGCAGGCAGGAGCTTTTATTCCAGTTATACAGAAAAGAATGGGAGAAGCAAGCAGTACAGACTTATGATTGGATAGTTCAAATAGTTTTAACAGGCTCTGCCCTGCAGGGATGGTTCCCAGTTGTCCAGTACCCAGTCCTGTGGTGATTAGGGCAGAAGACAGTATCCCAGATTGAAGAAGTGTGAGAAAAGGAAATTGGTGGAAGATGTTGGTTGCATATCAAAAGCATGCTGGCAAGAAAGTTGTTGGTCTCTCTAGGAATTAGTTAACCCTGGGAAAGCAGTTCCCCAGATCTGTAGGGTTCCAAATACTAGAGCATCAAAAGTACAGAAAGTAAGGAAAAAAAAAAAGTTAAAACAGCTGTATTCTTTGGGCAGCCATGTGAAGATATATGAAGATCCTAGATAACTGGCATACAGTGTGGAATGAAGCCTTTACTGTTGTTGTTTTTCAGTTGCTAAGTGTCTAAGTCTTTTGTGAGCCCATGGACTGTAGCCCACCAGGCTCCTCTGTCCATGAGATTTCCCAGGCAAGAATGCTGGAGTGGGTTGCCATTTCTTTCTCTAGGGGATCTTCCTGACCCAGGGATTGAATCTGCATCTCTTGCATCTCCTGCATTGGCAGGCAAGTTCTTTACCACTGAGCCATCTGGGAAGCCCCAGAACCTCATTCTGCTGCTGCTGCTGCTAAGTCACTTCAGTCATGTCCGACTCTGTGCGATCCCATAGATGGCAGCTCACCAGGCTCTGCCGTCCCTGGGATTCTCCAGGCAAGAACACTGGAGTGGGTTGCCATTTCCTTCTCCAATACATGAAAGTGAAAAGTGAAAGTGAAGTCACTGAGTCGTGTCCAACTCTCACCAACCCCATGGACTGCAGCCCACCAGGCTCCTCTGTCCATGGGATTTTCCAGGCAGGAGTACTGGAGTGGGTGCCATTGCCTTCTCCAGAACCTCATTCTAAGTTCCATTTTCTGACCATCTGATATGCTGTAGGTACAGTCTGTTGAACCTCCTTCCAATACTCCAGTTCCTCTTCCTCCAGCCTTATCATGCTCAGATTCTTGAGTTCATCAAAGTAGTTGCTATAGCCACAATTATTGTCTGAATCTGCTTTTAAACATGTTATGATATGCAATCATACATTAATAATCTGTTTTAAGATATTAAAAATCTTGTTTAAATTATAGACTTATGGATGTATGATCTTCCAACTTGATGCCAAAATATAATAAATCCTCGGTGATTTAAAATGTTTAGCATATGAAACTAGTCATTTTTTTTTCTACTTTGATGTTCCTGTCTTCACATTTGCTTCAATTTCTCTACTAGAATCACATTCTTATTTATTTTCTCTCTGTGCATTCTTGGGATATTTCTGCTCAGTAGAAATGCAATATCAAGCTTCACTACTTTATTAAATATATCAAACATCAGATTCTCTGAATGGTGAGCCAAAAGTTGCCAAAGGATATATTTCTTTTGTCTGCTGTGAATTNAAGAAGTTTTTATTATACTGACAATCCTCTAGAAATAGGAGGTTGTGCCATGCTATACCACTCTGTGCAGGGCCACAAAGGGAAGCACCAAATAAGATGAGACAGCAGAGGGGGTGGGGGGAACTGCAGGCAGGAGCTTTTATTCCAGTTATACAGAAAAGAATGGGAGAAGCAAGCAGTACAGACTTATGATTGGATAGTTCAAATAGTTTTAACAGGCTCTGCCCTGCAGGGATGGTTCCCAGTTGTCCAGTACCCAGTCCTGTGGTGATTAGGGCAGAAGACAGTATCCCAGATTGAAGAAGTGTGAGAAAAGGAAATTGGTGGAAGATGTTGGTTGCATATCAAAAGCATGCTGGCAAGAAAGTTGTTGGTCTCTCTAGGAATTAGTTAACCCTGGGAAAGCAGTTCCCCAGATCTGTAGGGTTCCAAATACTAGAGCATCAAAAGTACAGAAAGTAAGGAAAAAAAAAAAGTTAAAACAGCTGTATTCTTTGGGCAGCCATGTGAAGATATATGAAGATCCTAGATAACTGGCATACAGTGTGGAATGAAGCCTTTACTGTTGTTGTTTTTCAGTTGCTAAGTGTCTAAGTCTTTTGTGAGCCCATGGACTGTAGCCCACCAGGCTCCTCTGTCCATGAGATTTCCCAGGCAAGAATGCTGGAGTGGGTTGCCATTTCTTTCTCTAGGGGATCTTCCTGACCCAGGGATTGAATCTGCATCTCTTGCATCTCCTGCATTGGCAGGCAAGTTCTTTACCACTGAGCCATCTGGGAAGCCCCAGAACCTCATTCTGCTGCTGCTGCTGCTAAGTCACTTCAGTCATGTCCGACTCTGTGCGATCCCATAGATGGCAGCTCACCAGGCTCTGCCGTCCCTGGGATTCTCCAGGCAAGAACACTGGAGTGGGTTGCCATTTCCTTCTCCAATACATGAAAGTGAAAAGTGAAAGTGAAGTCACTGAGTCGTGTCCAACTCTCACCAACCCCATGGACTGCAGCCCACCAGGCTCCTCTGTCCATGGGATTTTCCAGGCAGGAGTACTGGAGTGGGTGCCATTGCCTTCTCCAGAACCTCATTCTAAGCTCCATTTTCTGACCATCTGATATGCTGTAGGTACAGTCTGTTGAACCTCCTTCCAATACTCCAGTTCCTCTTCCTCCAGCCTTATCATGCTCAGATTCTTGAGTTCATCAAAGTAGTTGCTATAGCCACAATTATTGTCTGAATCTGCTTTTAAACATGTTATGATATGCAATCATACATTAATAATCTGTTTTAAGATATTAAAAATCTTGTTTAAATTATAGACTTATGGATGTATGATCTTCCAACTTGATGCCAAAATATAATAAATCCTCGGTGATTTAAAATGTTTAGCATATGAAACTAGTCATTTTTTTTTCTACTTTGATGTTCCTGTCTTCACATTTGCTTCAATTTCTCTACTAGAATCACATTCTTATTTATTTTCTCTCTGTGCATTCTTGGGATATTTCTGCTCAGTAGAAATGCAATATCAAGCTTCACTACTTTATTAAATATATCAAACATCAGATTCTCTGAATGGTGAGCCAAAAGTTGCCAAAGGATATATTTCTTTTGTCTGCTGTGAATTATGCCAGCAGGCTCAACAAAGTGGTAATGACTGTGTTTTATATTATTTACTGAATATGTGAGAACTGATCTTTTAAGGACCTCAGTATCCTGTAGCTTTATGACATCATCAAGAGAAATTTAAATATTCTTTATTTTCTCCACAAATGAAGTGTATGTTTTCTTTGGCTTTATTTCTACTGAGTTTGGTTAATCCTTTTCAAACCAGGGAATGCAGACTTAATATAGATACGTACTTTCTTTAACACAAAATCTTCAGTATTTTACAGTGATTAACACACAGTTTATCTGTCCTTTAATTGTGTTCACCCAGATTGTGCTGATTTACACTTTACCATACCAGATTTCATTTGTGATTCCAGTTTTGTCTTTTGATTTTCAAAAGCAGTTGAAAGTGAGTTAGCAGAATACTTTGAATGGTTTCTTTTGTAAAGAGTGATGATGTAATGCTCCCCCACAATTATTTCCTATAAAGCCATTTGGTTTTATGTTGACAGAAAAGGAAACACAGCTAACATTGACTCTCTGCATTTGAAATTAATTCTCCAGCATCTTCACATGACTATGCATGTATGTGTGCTTAGTCGCTCAGTTGGGTCTGACTCTTTGCTACCCCATGGACTGTAGCCCACCAGGCTACTCTGTTCATAGGATTCTCCAAGCAAGAATCGTGGCGTGAGTAGCCATTCCCTTCTCCAAGCAGTCTTCCCAATGGAGGGATCAAACGCAGTTTCTCCTGCACTGTAGGCGGATTCTTTATGGTCTGAGTCACCAGGGAAGCCCTCACATGACTATGTCTACCCCTACATGTCAAGCTTTTCAGTCTGACTTTTACTCATTGCATAAACCTGGAAAAATAGCTATTTTTTAAAATTTCCATTCCCTCATATATAAAAGTTAATAATTTAGCTACCACAGATTACATTGTGAAATTCCACTTAAGAAACCACCATGGCAATATGCTGCTTTGAGAGAGAGAAGAACCTCCATGAATAGTGGGTTGCATCAGGGTTCCTTTGAACACCTCTCCACAAACCCACAATTCTGATACACAGGTTTCGGCCCAGTTCTAGAATTTCACATTTTCTCCTCTTATGAAGTAACAATTTCTCGTGAAGTTTAGTAACATACTGCTCATTCTGTGTCTCTGCTTCCTAAATAAACATATGGCATGGACTCAAATGCCTGAACTCTAGGAACTTCAATAAACTGAGATTGTTTAAACAAGACTGTTAGTGAATCATTATGCTATCCCTTTCCCATGAGGCTGTAGAATTTCAGCTTTGAAGCAAACACAAAGAATATCCAGGCCAATCTCTGCATTTCAGAGATGAGAAAAATTGAGCTTTGGGGAGCTCAAGGAAACTTGAAATTTGCCCAAAGTGGCAAGACTAGTAAGTGACAGATTCATATGTGTATAGTTTTAAAAACATGTAATATTGATATTTACTTCTTTTAAAAAAAATTATTGTTATTTGGCTGCACCAGATCTTAGCTGGGGCACACATGACCTTCATTTCATCGTGTGGGATCTTTTGTTACAGCGCATGGATTCCCTAGTTGTGGCTCATGGGCTCGGTAGCTGTGGCACATGGGCTTACACGCTTCACTGTATGTGGGACATTAGTTTCCTGACCAGAGATTGAACCTGTGTCCCCTGTATTCCAAGGTAGATTCTTAACCCCTGGACCACCAGGAAAGTCCCTTTATTTCATTTGCATTAGCTTCTTTTTTAAAAAAAATCTGAAGACTAATATAGCTTGGTTAAAGTTTTGAAGTCTCCAAATACAACTAAGGGAGTTCCCTGGTGGCCTTGTGGTTAGGACTCTAGGCTTTCACTGCTGCAACCTGGATTCAGTCCCTGGATGTGGAACTGAGATCCTGAAAGTCAAAAGACAAACAAGCCAACACAACTAAAATAACCCGTTGTGTCTCTCTTTTTTTTAAATCAAAGAATTGCTACTGGGCTTGTGCCTTTAAGAATGTTTCTAATAAAGCATTACTCAGAGGTGATATTCAACGTATTTAACAACAGGATATCATAGATATTGCCCAACAATTGGTCTGTTTGTTCTGGTTCTGCCAGCTGCATGTGACCTTGGGTATATGTCTCAAAAATAGACAATGCTCCATGTTAGAAAAAAAAAAAAAATCCTGAGAGGTTGTCACAACACAAGGGAAACAGTACCAAGTAACACTATAATATTTTCACTATCATGTTTTTTATGCACAATTTATTCTTTCTCAAAAGTTTAAAAAGGAAACAAAGGACTTTTTTTTCCCCACAGGATAATCCTACTGGACTAGCTGTTAGATTTGCCTGTTGGTAACAGTAACAGAACTGAACTTCTGGAGCTGGTAAAATTGATTGCCTCCTCAAGTTAGAACTTTTTATGTATTATAAAGTAAACTCTACAAACTCTACAAACTATTTAGTTTGTAGTTGTTACATTGGGTTTGGGCAGTGAGGACATAATAATATACTTTGTTAGCAGATTTGAATAGGGGTTAAATTTGTGTTTGTTGATACACTACAAAACTTCATAAACAATGGCAATGTGTATTTCCCAAAGTCAATATGGGAACGCACTGTGGTGCTGGCTTTACTGAACAAGTCTGAATTTGTGGCAGGAACACATTTAGTTTTCCTATATTTGTATTATTTGGAGGAATCAGACAGAGAATTTCGTTGTTCTCTCACTTCCTTCAACCTAGAAGAAATTTTAGAGAAACATAAAATTTTAGTGTTATATTAGAAGGGAAACTAGAAGTATAGTATAATTTTCCTACAATGCAAAACCCCTTCTGCCAGCATTCCTGAAAAATCTTCACCCAGACGCTTCCTGAATATTTTCAATGAAGGGTAATTCAGTGCTTCTTTTCCTTACTCAGGAGCTCTGGCTGTATAAAGATCTGTGTTAACCCTTAATCTGTGTTTTTGAAAGTGTGGTCTCTGGACCAGCAGCATTAACATGGCCTAAATATTTGTTAGAAACACAAATTCCACTCCAGACTGATTGACTAAGTCTAAGAAAGGAGCCCAGTAGTAGTTTAACAAGCCCTCCAGGTGATTTTGACGCACACTGAAGTTTGAGAACCATTGCCCTGTATACCTGGAGAAGGCAATGGCACCCCACTCCAGTACTCTTGCCTGGAAAATCCCACGGATGGAGGAGCCTGGTAGGCTTCTGTCCATGGGGTTGCTAAGAGTTGGACAGGACTGAATGACTTCACTTTGACTTTTCACTTTCATGCACTGGAGAAGGAAATGGCAACCCACTCCAGTGTTCTTGCCTGGAGAATCCCAAGGACGGTGGAGCCTAGTGGGCTGCAGTCCATGGGGTCACTGAGAGTCGGACAGGACTGAGTGACTTCACTTTCACTTTTCACTTTCATGCATTGGAGAGGGAAATGGCAACCCACTCCAGTGTTCTTGCCTGGAGAATCCCAGGGATGGGGGAGCCTGGTGGGCTGCCATCTATAGTATCACACAAAGATGGACATGACTGAAGTGACTTAGCAGCAGCATCCCTATATAGCAGAGAAGGCAATGGCACCCCATTCCGGTACTCTTGCCTGGAAAATCCCACGGATGGAGGAGCCTGGTAGGCTTCTGTCCATGGGGTTGCTAAGAGTTGGACAGGACTGAATGACTTCACTTTGACTTTTCACTTTCATGCATTGGAGAAGGAAATGGCAACCCACTCTAGTGTTCTTGCCTGGAGAATCCCAGAGACAGGGGAGCCTGGTGGGCTGCAGTCCATGGGGTCACTGAGAGTCGGACAGGACTGAATGACTTCACTTTCATTTTTCACTTTCACACATTGGAGAAAGAAATGGCACCCCACTCCAGTACTCTTGCCTGGAGAATCCTAGGGACGGGAGCCTCGTGGGCTGCCATCTATGGGATGGCACAGAGTCGGACACGACTAAAGTGACGTAACAGCAGCAGCAGCAGCCCTATATACAACCTCGTACAACAAGATTAACAAGGACACTGTGTTTTAGCCCTTTGGGTTGCAGATATCAGAAATCTAGCTATAAATTCTATAAATTTAGCTTTAGCATAAGAGGGCATATCCTAGTTATGAAGCTTGTGATAAGGGGGTACTTCATAGTATCAAGAGAATTGATCTGGACCTACAGAATCTGGGCATCTGGGACTGAAAAGAAGGCAAAAAACGTCTTACTCTTGTCCATGCTCAGTACTGCGCACCCTGGCTCCACAGCCTGCCCCCCGCCCCACCCTCAGCCCACAAGTTGCTCCTTTCTGTGTCTGCTTAATTTCAACCAAAAGGTTTATGTTCACCCTGAAGATGTCAACCTTCTACCTTCCCACCCTTACAACATAACTGCATAAGCCTTGAGCACCTGACCTCAGGAGCAGAGCTATTACTCCTCAGACTCCAAATCAAGAAATCCCAGAGAAGACTCCTAGAGCAGGAAATGTTAACCAAAGAAAGTCTTGGGAAATCTTGCTGGGCCAACAAGCAACAATAGTTACTGCCGTTTATTACATAAACTATAGTCAATCTTCCTTTGTTTTATGTATTTACTCGGCTGCGCATGGGCTTTCATTGCTGCATGTGGGCTTTCTCTCGTTGCAGCGAGCAGGGGCTACTCTCTAATTGTGGTGCACAGACTTTCCATTGTGGTAGCTTCTTTCTTGTTGCAGAGCAGGGACTCTGGAGCACATGGGCTTCAGTACTTGTGGCTCTCGGGCTCTAGAGCACAGGCTTAGTAGTTGTGGGGCACGGATAGCTGCTGCATGGCATGGGGGATCTTCATGGACCATGGATCGAACCTGTGTCCCCCGCATTGGCAGGCAGATTCTTAACCCCTGGATCTCCAGGTCCCAATCTTATTTTGGTAAAGGGATTTTAGAAAGACTAGTCACCTTGCTCAAATCAGTGAAACTGAAACCCTCAAAACTTGAAGTAATAATATTTAAGTCTACAATGTAGTCACTCTTTTACCCAAGACTTCCCTTGAAAATTTATGTTTGGATTTTAAGTCAACATATTTGTACTGAACTTTCTTCCCCTCCATGAAAAAAAAATAGTTTTATAAAAATAACTTCATGAGCCTGCAGTAAAACAATGGTGAAAGAAATACAATTTTCCTATGGCAGACAGACGGTCGAGATTTTTTTGCATTTATGTCATTCAAAAATGATTGTTATAAACTTCCAACTTGGCAGGAGTATACTCCCAATGGAGGAAAAGAAAAAAATCAAGCCAATCTAAAGTCATAAAAATTTAAATAAAGTAGTTAAGAACAAGCACAAGAGAGGACATTTTACGGATTTTCACAAGAACTTTGACTTCAGGCTTCCTGATTCCAAAAAATTACAATTTAGGGATTTGACTTTAGCAAAGTGATATTTTTTCTTTTGATATACTTTCTACCTAAACTCAAAAAATATATATAGTCATGGAGCACAAGCATTAGGAACATACTTATCCAAGCATAAAGAATTCCAGAGTTTTCATAGCAATGTTGAGTTGACCTCTTTACCCATAAATTGATCTTCCCATTTTCCCCTTTGTATGGTATACAATAGCATAACACAGTATGGTTTATACTTTTAGGGCATGTTATAAACCATACTGAATGTGCTCTATAGTTGAATCAACATAAGAATTTGAACTCTGGAATTTCCTGGTTCTTGAATGTGTAAATTCACAAGACTGTGGCGTTACACTATTTATGGACAGCTTCATGAAAACAAGCACCATTCTAGGTTTTTTCTACTCTACCTTATGTTTCCTTTCACCCATTCGGTCACTGTGGCTTTCCACAGCAGTCTGGGACAAGGGATTCTGTCAGCCAAAGCAGAGCTGAGCTAGTGTGGCACTAGAGAATTCTGAAGTTGAAGTTCTTATTAATATTTTTTAAAGATTATATATGAAACAATTGTTTTTTAATTCTTAAAATCATTGACTCTTACTACAAATTTTTGTCAAACAAGCAGGACAGAAGCTGTTGGAAAAGCAAGGAAGCGTTAGTGGCTCTTATAGTAAAACATGAGCTCGCTGTTTTTCCGTGACCTCTTGCGCTAAATGCTCAATCTGAAGTGTTGGATGAAGAGGGATTGGATTCAGTTTTTCCTTACTCACAATTTTGTTTTAGCAGACACGTTATAAAAATAAAGTCAGAGAACCTCATTCTCTTTTCTGTTTTGGACCCCAAATAAGTCCATCCATACTGTTTTGCCATAAGCAGATTACTCCAGAAATTCCAAATCTCCATATGACCATCCCCAAAGTCATCTGGTTCTACTGTCTCTTGTCACTTTCAATGGAAACTCAAAACTACCAGCATGCTAGAACCAGTTGTTCTGTTAGCAGGAACATACACTAAGTCTCTGGCTCAGATCGGAATCTTGTTTGAGGATGGTTTTTCTATGCTGGTTCTGTGTATGAACTTTATTCTGAATGCCTGATCAGGGAAAATTAGCATATCTGATGGTTATTGTGATGATGAGTATGATGAAAATGATGTTGAAGATGACTTCGCAATAATTTAAGGAGCATTTACTATAAGGCAGCCATTAAGTTCAGCCTGTTCTGCTCCAGTGTCTATACATACAAGGCAAATTAGTTCATAACTCAAATAAGGAGATATCAATATAAGCAAGATTACTTTGATTCATAAATGATTTGCCCCGCCCCCCCGCAGCAAGCGAATATTTTGCAGCTCAGTGCACACATGTTAATATGTTTCAGCTCAATGCACACCATTTAATAAGATTTAAAAAAAACACAGGAAGTCATGAAGTAATCCAGTACCGAACACAGTGCCCATTCACCCCACTTTCTTCCTCTTGGCTCTGTCTTGGAAGTGCTTGCTGGGAGTTTTCCTGGATCTTAGTGCATTTTGCCCTCATCTCCATAACTTGGCAGCATCTACTCTTACTCATACCCTCTTCTATCAAGTAGCCATCACATTTTCTTAAAAGGCAAATCTTATATTTACTTAGCACTTTTTTAAAGAGAACTTTAACTGTGATAGTATTTTATTAGCATATGCATTGTGATTGTCAGTGCTTTGGTTACAAAGTTGCACAGATTTTGAGCAACCTGCCCCAACTCTGTTTTTTCCATAAATTGTGTGTGTATGTTTACAGAATGAGTGGCTTGTGGTTTCTGCACTTATTACTGAAATGTCTGTCCTTTCCTTATGTAGTCCTATTCAGCTCTTGTCACTATTTTATTGATAGGAGTTATCCCCATTAACTGAAGAAAGGAAAGCAAGGCCCAGAGAATTCATAACTCATTCAGAATTTCATTGTAATGAGAGGGCAAGATGACTTCGAGTTATTCTATACTGCCCACTTATTATTGGACTTCCCTGGTGGCTCAATTGGTAAAGAATCTGCCTGCAGTGCAGGAGACCTGGTTCGATCCCTGGGTTGTGAAGATCCCCTGGCAAAGGGAATGGCAACCCACTCCAGTATTCTTGCCTGGAGAATCCCATGGACAGAGGTGTCTTGTGGGCTACAGTCCATGGGGTTGCAAAGAGTTGGACACAACTGAGGGGCTAACACACACTTAATATTAATAGCTGGCCTCATAAACTCCGCAACACTTTCCAGTCAGAAGCGAAGTGAAGGCAGAAGGAGGAAAGACACAGACCCCGTGAAACAGAGCCGTAGGGAAAGCAGCTCCTGCCCTGCCATTCTCCCAGACTGACAGCACTTCCTCTGCATTTCTTGTGGAAGATATCCCAGAATACCTTTTTTATTATTCCAAAAAAAGCCTCCATAAAAATAAATTAAATATATGGGTCAGCTTCAGCAAGCGACTGATAACATCACATGAGGCAGGCCGTGTATTTCTGCAGAGGTATAAAGCCAGGCTGAGCCTACCCTGGCCCTGGCTTCATGGTACCATGATATAGCACATTCCAGAAGATGAAAATAGGATGTCGAGCATTCAAATAAAAAAATAATAATCCCAGAAGAGATTTCCTATTGTCCGTTGAGTTCCTTTCAGAAATTCAATATGATTTGAGGGAAGCACTATTGTTCGTCTCACAGATGAAAATAATGCATTTTTAAAAGAAATTGTCTGACACAGCATGATCCTGTTTTTATTAAAACTGAATACAGACACACAAACCCTTTGAAGAGTAAGCATCAAATTATTCATGGTATTAAACTCTGAGTGGTAAAATTATGGGGTTTTTTTTATTAGCTTACATTTTTACAAAATGTCTAAAATGAATAAGCATAATTTTTCTAAAAAGTGATGAAAATCACTTTTGAAAACAAATTCTTAGGATAATTTTGTGATTTTCTTTCCTGAGAATTGAGGAAAGGCATTCATATTTTTGAGGCTGATCAGTCTTTTGGTGTCACTTAGCTTTGCTGTCCTTACAGATGCCACAGACTTGCTGCTTTTTTTTCCCCCTAGTCTTTCATTTCAGCTTTTCATGACCTTGCTTCTCCCTCGTTCCCAGGTATTTTACCTCATCCACATTTCAGGACCGTTCTTCAGCCTCACTTCGTGCTGCTGTGCCTCCCTTCTTTCCATCTCTCCTGCATCTCTGCTTCCCTGGGATACCCAGCCACCCCTGTGCTGACTCTAGCATTCTCTTCCAGAAACAGTGGCAGCGTTCACATTTGATTGCACACTCCTATTGTTTTGGAGGGATGTTTTTGCATCTCTTTTTCCCTCTTATTTTTCCCAACAATAGCAGTGACTATTTGTTTACTTCAAAGAAACCCATGTCATTTGGGTTTCCTGGCAGCATCAGCAAGAAGATGGATTCCTTCTAGAACACCTATGCACAAAACAGCAACAACAATAAATCTCTACTTCTAAGGCTTTTCATTTGCCACTCACTCATTTCTTCCTTAGTTGAAGCAGAAAAATGGTCATAACTAAAAATCGGGAGGCTCGGTAGACACACGAGAGGTTATTGTAAACGCCTCTCTCCAAACCTTTTCCTTTTATTGTCTACTATGAGTGAGGTACGGTAATTAATGTTGTTCAGTCACTCAGTCGTGTCTGACTCTTTGCCACCCCATGGACTGCAGCATGCCAGACTTCCCTGTCTTTTACCATCTCCTGGAGTTTTCTCAAACTCATGTTACAATAATATCTCACTGGTAGTTTCATCACCTCTGGGGAAAATTGCCTATAAGCTGCCTATGGGAGCCTATCTGCAACTATGTCTACTTCCATCCATGAATGGCTCTTTGCATCAGGTGACCACAGTATTGGAGCTTCAGCGCCAATCGGACACAAGGGACTCAAAACACCAACACAATCCTCCATTAACTGGCGAATCTTATGGAATCCAGGTAATAAATGGAATTCTGTCCAAGTTCATCTCCTGGAGGGCCTACTGAATCTGCAGACCCATCTATGGTTATTGTCCCAGTTCCCAAGGGCATCACTGGGATACATATCCTTAACAGGAAGCAGGCGCCTTACATTGAATACCTGATCTATGGCATAAGAGCTATTATGGTAGAAAGACCCAAGGGGAGGGGTCTTAAGATTGTATCAGTCCCTGCTCCCTGAATCAGAATGAGCATAATGTCATTAATTCAATTGATCAGCCTGATGTACTGATAATCAGTTATCCGGGTTCCACAGATGACTGAGATGGCCAAGGTCTCTGTTGGGTTATGTTGTCATGAAAAGAAGATGTGTTAATACAGATCTGTGGCAAGACAGTGATGGTATCTTGATGCCTTGTCAAAGGAAATGGGTTTTTAATTTTCCTTACTGATCATATTCACTGCATCAATAGTGGCACTTCAAGTGCCAGAGACTTTGTGAATATATTCCAGTAAAGATCCAACATCTGGTACAATTGTTGCAACTGGGTAGCCCTGGTTACTACCTGCCATGATCTACCTAGTTTTCACAGGGGCCGGAGAGGTAAATTGAATGGGGATTTGATGGAGGTTGCTACCCTTGCATTCCTTTGCTTATCACTACAGTTTTTCTTGGGATACATGACAACTTCTGATTTACTGTCTTGGCTAGAGGAAGGCAGTTTTAAGGACCTCCACTTGGGTCTTTCTACCATAATAGCCCTTATGCCCTAGATCAGGAATTCAATGTAAGGTGCCTGCTTCCTGTTAAGTATATGTATCCCAGTGATGCCCTTGGGAACTGGGACAATAACCATAGATGGGTCTACAGACTCAGTAGACCCACCAGCAGATGGATTTGGACAGAATTCCATTTATCACCTGGATTCCATAAGATTTGCCTATAATCGGAGGATTGTGCTGATGTTTTGAGTCCCCTGTGGCCAACGGGAGCTGAAGCTCCAATACTATGGCCACCTGATGCGAATAGCCAACTCATTGGAAAAGACCCTGATGCTGGGAAAGACTGAGGGCAGTAAGATAAGGGGGAGACAGAGAATAGGAAGGTTGGATAGCATCACTGACTCAATGGACATGAGTTTGGGAAAATTCCAGGAGATAGTGAAGACAGGGAAGGCTGGCATGCTGCAATTCATGGGGTCTCAAAGAGTCAGACATGAATTAGCAACTGAACTGTTGGACGAAACAATGTCCAACAGCCTTCAGAAGGCACGGTCCCTTATCCCTTTGTATACTTATTTTAATTGTTGTTGTAGTGTAGCTGTATATTCCGATAGTGGCATTGTGGGGTCCTTTCTCAAGTGGATCTAGCCTCTCCTTCAATCAGTGGCTTCTGGGAGTGAGAACTGGCTCAGATATGGAAACTAGGTGAGAGGTTGTGATTTTCCACTTCTGCAGTTAATGTTAACTTTCTGTTCACTAAGCTCTAGTGTTTTTCTGCTTATATAAGTGAAATAATATCTTAGCTAGCTGCCCATTTATCTTGCCTCCCTAGCATCACTGGTCTGTTTGTTAACCGTTGCCATAAAACTTTGTGTGACAAAGCACCCTGTTTGAGTTTCTGACTTGCTGCTTGTTTCTGTTACATTTACCTTGCTCTCATCTGTTTAGTGCTAGTATCTGGACTTTGCTATCCCAGAATTCTCTCACCTATACTAATACTAGATAGCCCAGTCCAAGGAAGGATCTCCTATAGTAGTTGTTGCTTTTAGTTGCTCAGTCATGTCCAATCCTTTTGTAACCTCATGGACTGAAGCTCTCCAGGCTCCTCTGACAATGGGATTCTCCAGCCAACAATACTGGAGTGGGTCGCCATGCCCTCCTCCAGGGGATCTTCCTGACCCAGGGATCCAACCTGTGTCTCCTGAATTTGCAGGTGGATTCTTTACCACTGAGCCACCAGAGGAGCCCACTGTTACAGTAACCAGTGAGGATAACCATCACTGGGCTTCTCAAATGTGCTGGTGCTCTGCTCACTGGCACATCCTTAATGCTTCAATGGAAGGCATGTTCTTTGGACCATGTGGGGCTCAGTAATGGGTTCTCTTTATCACATAATAAAAATTCTAATATTTTCATCTCCTCAGTATTTATAATGTCCTTTTCTATATTCTATAAGACAGTTCCAACATCTCAATTTTGTTTACTGCAGGTCATTGCTATGTTAACTTCTTTGGAGCAATTACAGCACATATTAGGACTGATCTTGGGTATTATTGCCAGCACATGAAACTCCTAAATTTAGGGCGCTCTTATATCAATGAATTCTCACCTACACAGTCTTAGATTCTGCCCTTCCTAGCCCAGCGCCCTCAAGACCAATCCCTGGATGTAGCTTCCTATTTCCTGCCAGTACATATTAGCCAGATCTTTGGACAATGAAGGGAGGTAGGAGCAGACCCAGAGGGGGACACTCATCCATGAGGCAACTGCTTCAAGTCTCTCCAACTGGTCCAAGTTCTCCTTTTAAAATGTGTTTATTTTTGGCTGCATTGAGTCTTAGCTGTGGCATGTGGTTCCTTTTGTTGCGGTGCGTGGGCTCTGCGTTATAGCATGAGGGCTTCTCTCTAGCCGCCATGCCCAGGCTCAGTGGTTGCACTGCAGCGTGTGGGATCTCAGATTCCCGATCAGGGATTGAATCCACATCCCCTGCACTGGGAGGCAGATTGTTAACCCCTGGGCCACCAGGGAAGTCACTCAAGTGAGGTCTTCGCAGGATCTCCAGAAGGGGAGAGGCTTCTTTCCTCCACCCTGAGATAAGTGAGCCACGTTTGACAACCTGGAGTGTCCAGTGGAACCAAGATCTTGGGTGTTCAAATTCTTTAGTTCATCCACCCCACTATTCCCATTCCATGCGCCAGAGCCTCACTCATTCCACATCAGGGCCCTAACATAGAAAACTTGACAAGGCTTCACGTTCACTCTTTGTTGTAGGTCTTCTACCCTTAAAATTAAATCCTGGGTCTGAGGTAAGAAAGACAAGATCCTTTTAAAATGCTGCTGTGAAGGTTTGCTGACCTTCACAGCATCCTTCAGTTGATATTTGATTCATCTGAGCCTGCCGTTTTCTTTCTCCTGACTTGCGATGCTGTTCATAAGACCCAGCCAACTCCACATGCCTGTAACACACATCACTCCCGTACCCTTCAGATCCCATTACTGTGGTATAAGACCATGTTCCAGTGTTTGCCTGCATCTCACGCCAGCCCATCACTGGTGAAATTCTCCATGGTTAGGATGCTGCTGCAGGCCAGTGGTTGTTATCATCTCACTTAACACCGGTCAGAGGCCTTTGCCTGGTGGAAGAGCCAGACTCCTCTCTGAAAGTTTCCTTTCTGTGCTACTTCTGGCTCTGACTGCCTTAGCCTGGGCTTCCCTAGAAAGTAGAGCCTAAGAGAAAGGTTTGCACGCAGATTATTCATTTTGGGATGTGATCTCAAGGAACAGAAATGAGGCAGGGAGGAGTAAAATAGGAAAGGAGGGAAAACAAACCAAAGGTGTGTTATTAAGCTGTTATCGAGCTCATCCTGGTGAGAACTTTCTAAAGGGGCATGGAAAATGTGCCTCAGAATCAGAGGCATCAGAGCCTCTAACACAGGTCAAGGGAATATCTGCCCCAGGAAACGAAACTCCCTGCCAGGTCTGCATGGCCACTGTGTCAGAATGGCTGAATGGGTTCCTCTAGGGGTCCAAGAGAGTACAAAGTGAGAGAAGCTGAGAGAAATGTGATACAGGGTTGAGGTGGGTTCCGTCCGGTTACACCTGCACACTGTTGGTGACATTCTGACTGATCAGCGTGCAAGCCTATTTGCAAGCCTACCCCATTTAACCCCACATAACGCCAGTCACCTCAGTGACTAGAATAGAGCTGGGTCAAGGGGCTTCCCTGCCTACTCAGTGGTAAAGAATCTGCCTGCCAATGCAGGAGACACCCTTTCGATCCCCGATCTGGAAAGATCCCACATGCAGTGGAACAGCTAAGCCCATGTGCCGCAACTATTGAGCCTGTGCTCTAGAGGCCAGGAGGGACCACTGCTGAGCCCACGTGCCGCAACATCTGAAGGCCACGTGCCCAAGAGCCTGTGCTCTGCAACAAGAGAAGCCACCTCAATGAGAAACCCACGCACCGCAGCTAGAGAGTAGCACAGCTTGTTGCAGCTAGAGAAAGCCCACTCGCAGCAGTGAAAACCCAGCACAGAGAAGATAGGTCAAAATGTTGTTTGATAAGATGCAAGATGTCTCTGATATGCCTCTTCTCCCAGAACATTGCCTAACATTATTCTCTTTGCCCAAACCTTCTATTTCATTTATCATCACTCTGACTGTCTCTCGGAAACAATCTCAACAGGGAGTCCCTCCCCATCTGTAAAGCTTAACCCAAC
The DNA here is from genome assembly GCA_006410615.1 of Neotragus moschatus. NCBI lineage: Eukaryota > Metazoa > Chordata > Mammalia > Artiodactyla > Bovidae > Neotragus > Neotragus moschatus. Next base: position 291,900 of record SJYA01002259.1, read on the forward strand.
AACACTCTTATTATCTAATAGCAGTATTCATCCAGTTCTTCTGTGTAATTTTCTTGGTGGATTATCAGAAAGTGACTCTTTCCTCAGGTTGTTTCTCATATTATTTAACTGCCCCTGGTCATAAATTGCAATAGATTTGTGACAAAGATTTCTGAGGTCATATCCTCTGAGACATCCACTTTGAGATTGGTTTGTTTGCCGGATGTTTATTGGGGAGTGCCTTCAGGATCAGCACCAATAAGAAGGGAAGGAAGTAGGATTAGGCAGAAAGAGAAGCTGAAACCTCACAGAAACCAGGCTGCCAGCAAAGGGGAGCTGTGCACGGCCTGTTGTTCAGTTGCTCAGTCATGTCTGATTCTTTGAGACCCCGTGGACTACAGCGCGCCAGGCTTCCCTGTCCATCACCATCTCCCAGAATCAATGATGCCATCCAACCATCTCATCCTCTGTCACCCCCTTCTCCTCCTCCTCCTCTGGTCCCACCTTGATGCAAAGAGGATAGACCTTTGTGTCCTACACCCATCAGTCTTTGGCTGAGGACTGGCCCCAGGGAGGGTGTGTGCTTGGGCGAGGGACTGAGAGCATTTCCTGGAGAGTGACTCAGCTGAGAGCTTTCAGCCGGGAACACTCCCCACAGCTGGGGAGATGATATCGCAGTTCTGAAGGGGAAATCTGGGCAGTATATCACAGTGTTAACTAATGTCACCCTTTCTGCTGCTTGGGTTATTTTCTTTGTAAGTCAATTTCTACAGATAGTCCTTCCAGGATTCTGACTGGTTCTTCTTGTGGGAAATTTAAAAGAGAAATGTTAGCAGGAAAAAAACTCCACAACTTCCATCACTGAAGCAACAGAACTTGAAGCTCCAACTCACCATCTCCCCCTGTAACTGCCTATTCTATGTTCCTCCCACCCTTGGCTAGCACCTCTGATGGTCTTGGTGCCTTTATCCGGTAGGGTGACCTAGACTCTCATACCTGACAGACCTGAGACCCTGGTTGCCATGCCCTTCTCAGACTGTGACTGTGGCAACTTGCCCACTTACTATCAAAATTGAGAGAGTACCAGGGAGCTCCCCTGGCAATGGCCTGAGTGCCAAACTTGTTTCCCCCTAGTGCCACCTCCTCCTGGTGACCAGAGTCAATCACCCCTATTGTTTTCCCAGTATAACTCAATCCCAGAAGGATAATTCCTTTTTTCCCCTTGTCTCTTACTACAAGGAACCTGAAGCAATTAGGCAGCAGCTGTAGCTTATTGCTTAATGGAAAGATTACTGTATCCCTGGTGGAAGGGTTTCCCTCTAGCATTGTTGTTTATTTGCTCAGTTGTGTCCAACTGTTTGCGTTCCCATGGACTCTAGCCCACCAGCTTCATCTGTCCATGGGATTCTCTGAGCAAGAACACTAGAGTGGGTTGCTAGCTCCTACTCCAGGGGATCTTCCCCGCCCAGGGATCAACCCCATGTCTCCTGCATTGCAGGCGGATTCTTTACTGCTCAGCCACCTTAGGAAACAGGATCTCTAAAACCATAGAGTCCAGAGATCTAAGGACAGAAAGCACAAATGCCCGACAGTCACCGACAAACACAGCCATTCCTACTTCAACTCCTTTTTCAGGCCCATGTGTTCTTCCTGCTGGGGATAGAGCACCACATAGTTGTTTTAGGGTGTATCCTGTCTCATCCTCACAGATTATCTGCAAACCTGAGCCTCAGGGACTCCTTCAAATTCCATTCCATTCCTGTAGGAGGTTGGCAGGGTCCAGTTGATACTACAGTCATGCGCCCATATTTACACTCATGTGCTATTTGTACACTCCATTGACTGATAACAGAGTCACATAGGATTCCATGTTTGTGGGTGAGACACTCTGTAATCCCTCAGAAGGTGGTGCTGGCAGAGATCATGTAGGCAAGAAAGGCAAAACGGCATCTGTAGGTATTGATTTCTGTCAAGATTAATTGCTGTCCGTTTTAGGGTAGAAAGGATCCAGTGTAATCAACTTGCCACCAAACAGTTAATGGGATTTCTTGAGAGATGGTTGCTGGCAGGTTGGACAGGTGGTAGTTGCAGTAGCTGGACCAGCCTTGGTAAGTGGGCATCCATGCCCTTGATCCATGTGTAGCCTCCATTTCTGCCACCATATCTACCCTGTTTATTATGCCAACACTGGATTGACTGACGATAGGGACCGGCTGATGACTACCAGTTGAGTCATTCTCTCCATTTGATTCGAGTGCCCCTTCCTTTGTTAATTAGCTAATTAACAATGGGGTTCAAAAACCTACACACTTTGGGCCACACTCATAGGTCTATCAACGTACCTCTCCTTCAAATGTCTTTACCTCAATCCTCTAATATTTCTGCTTCTAGCCTCCTGAGGAATCATCAAAGCTAATCGCCCAGATTAGATGACCAGATGCACTGCCCAGATCTGCCAGCTGGTAGGATTTCTTTCCCTTTCTTTCAGGGCCTTCCACTGTGGGGCTACAATAGAGCTGTTGTGCAGGCACAGTTCATTTTTATCTTGCATCCACACACCAAGCTGACCCCGTGAATTTAACGTGGCCTCTTTCTTCTCTGTCAGTTGGTCTTATCCTTAAGACCTTCCATGGTCCATAAGTTTAAGCCAAGTGAGAGGAACCATTGCAAAAGAGGTAAAAAACATGAACTCAGTCTCTCCTGGAGCTTTCTTTAGCTTGTAATTAAGTCCTGGTCCTGATCCTCAGGTTTCTCTGTGTTCTAGCTGTAGGGCAAGAGTCTCTTTATCTGATGTCAATGAGAACTGGCTTTCTGACTGTTGACTAATCATCCTCAGCCTTTCATTATCTCTCTCTAGTGCATTAAAACTCCACAGTAACAGCCACCCATTTCCATAGTTCTTAAAATTACTACTTCCCCTGAACGTCTCAAATGCTTGAGCCTAACCCTAATCGCCCCTCTGTTCCCCTCCTTCCCCTCCACCAATTCCCTATCCAAGCTCACCACCAGGGAACGTGAATCTCATGGCATCCACCCACCACAGTGTTGATGTCATTACCAGTGACCGTGGGTACACGTGAGCATGCCAAGTTACATCAGTCGTGTCCAACTCTTCACAACCTTGTGGACTGTGGACTGGAGCCTGCCTGGCTCCTCTGTCCATGGGATTCTCCAGGCCAGGATGCTGCAGTGGGTTGCCATTCCCTCTTCCAGGGTATCTTCCTGACCCAGGGATCAAACCTGAGTCTCCCGCGGCTCCTGCATTGCAGACAGATTCTTTACACTGAGGCACCAGGGAAGCCTGACTGGGAAATCCAGCTCCAAAATCCATTTCTGAGTCAGCTTGGTTAGACTAGTCCTGCAGCCAGCTATGCTAGGTCAGGTTCTCCAAGAGGCAGACTCTGAGATGAGGCTTAGCATACCGTGAATTTAGGAGGGGGGGGGTGTCATCAGATCATCGTGAATATGAGATGAAGAAGGAAGGATTTAGAAGAGGGAGAGGATGAACTGTGCTGCTGTCACAACAAAAAACCTTGGCTGATCTTCTAGGGAGCTCTGTGGTGAGATGTGGGTCACCTCCAGGGAGAAGGTGACTTCGCAAAGTGGCTCTCTTGGCCTGATGGGAATTCACACAAACACACACACACACACACACACACACACATTCAAAGGAGAGTGTCTAATGTGAACACTTTTATCAGTTCAGTTCAGTTCAGTAGCTCAGTCGTGTCTGACTCTTTGTGACCCCTTGAACCACAGCACGCCAGGCCTCCCTGTCCATCATCAACTCCCAGAGTCTACCCAAACCCATAACAGTTAGGTGAATGAGAGCCTCAGTCTTGAAGGGGCCTATGGGCACCATGCCATAGCATACACTATGTGAAGCCAATTCTTCTTTCTCCAATGAAGAGAACTAATAAGCATATAACTTATTCTAAGGGAGGAGACTTAGCCCAGTAAGTCAGGCCTAAAAAGAGCAGCAAGATTAATAACATGGTATTAATAACTGTGGGTGACTTCATTTAATCCCAAGGTCAAAAAGGCAAAAATGCATCTTCTCTCACCCCAAGGATGTTCTTTGCATATTTTGTAGATCCTTCCCTGTATCAATCCTGTGGCAGAGAAACACAATCTATCTCCTGTACTTCCCATAAACTTTTAATATCACCCATCTATAAAGATGAGACAAAGTGTGTCCAGGTTTTGAAAAACCAACCCTTCTTAAATCTATTTTCTGACAAAGTAATTCTGGTAGAGTTGAGGATAGGATAACCTTTCTAAATTGCTCTTCTTCGGATGAGTGATGCTGCTTTCACACCTGGGTACCTTTGCAAATTCATTCTTTCTGCCAGAGTGCTTTCTCTTACCCCTGTCTTCCCCTAGGATTCTATTCATTCACAGGGTTGCCAGATTTAGTAAATAAAAGTACAGGATGTCCAGTTAAATTTGAATTTCAAGTAAAACAGCAAATATTTTTTATAACCCTGTCCGACTATTCCATGGGACATACTGATACTAAAAAATCACTTGTTGATGTGAAATTCAAATTTAAATTGATATCCTGTACTTTATTTAGCAAGCCTATTCATTCTTCACACATTTACTGAACACTTACCACATGCCAGAAACTATTCCAAGTATTGGGAATAGAGCACCAAACAAAAGTAACTCCAATTCCGGCTCTCATGCGGTTTATATTCTAATGGAGGAAACCAGGCCATAAACAAACACACAAGTAAATACGCGAAGATACTGTTAGAGTATAAATAAATGTCATGAAGAGGACGTTGTATGGTGTTCTTGCTGACTAGGTAAAATTTCTCAGTATAAAGCCAGCCATATAAAGATTTGGAGGGGGTGTACACTTCAGGCTTCCCAGGTAGCCCAGTGGTAAAGAATCCACCTGCCAATGCAGGAGATGCGAGAGATGTGGGTTCAATCCCTGGGTGGAGAAGATCCCCAGGAGCAGGAAATGGCAACCCACTCTAGTATTCTTGCCTGGAGAATTCCATGGAGAGAGGAGCCTGGAGAGCTACAGTCCATGGGGTGGCAAAGAGTTAGATGTGACTGATCATGCAGGCACATGTGTGTGGGCACACATGCACACATGCACACATGCATGCACACGCATACACACACACACACACACACACACACACAAATACACTCCAAGCAAAATGAGCCCCAAGTACAAAGTCATAGAGGTGGAGGAACAGCAAGGAAGCTGGTGTGGCTAGATCACAGTGCACAAGAGGGGTCTGCTAGGAAATGAGGTCAAAGGAGCAAGGGGCACAACATTTTTAGTCTTTTGGCCACTGTTAGGGCTTTGGCATTGACTCGAAAGAGATGGAGCAGACACTTGAAGGGATCTCACATGTCAGAGCAAATGTCCAATTGATACATATTTGTTAAATAAATGGCTTCCAAGTCCAGAGTTAACTCTTCTTGCTGGGGCAGGGAGGTGAGGCAGAAAGAAAGAGATCAATAGCAAGGCCAATTCAAGAATCCAGGAGAGAGGTAATGAGCGTTTGGACCACAGTGGCAGCAGTAGAGATGCTAAGTGCTAGGATCTTGAACATACTGTGAAGGTGATAGCATTTGCAAAGAGAAGAGTCAAGGTTGAGTTGAATCTCTAGAAAGATGGAGTTGCAATTCGTGTATTAGTCACTCAGTCGTGTCTGACTCTTTTGTGACCCCGTGGACTGTAGCCCACCAGGCTCCTCAGTCCATGGGATTCTCCAGACAAGAATACTGGAGTGGGTTGCCATTTCCTTCTCCAGTTGCCATTCACAGAGTTTGGGAAATGTGCAGAGGGAGCAGGTTTGATGGCATTCTGTGGGGGAAAACATGGAAACCTAGGATTCAGCTTCAGACTTGTTGATTTTGACATGTTATTAGAAATCCAAGTGGATATGTTGAGGCAGCAATTGGATGTTAAAGTCTGGAGTTCAAAAGGGAGCTCTGGGCCTTCTGGAAGATGTAAATGTGGGCGCAGTCACCTACATAAAGCCGCGGCTCTGGATGAGACCTCTTTGGAGTGGGTATAGACAGAGAAGAGAGTTTTAAGAACTGAGTTTTGGGGTCTCTAAGTGTTTAGGGATTGAGAAGAAAAGTGGAAAAGGAGTCATCAGCCTGGGAGGAGGATCACCAAGAAAGAATGACCCAGAAGCTAAGTGGGGAAAAAAAAGTGTTTCAGGAAAGGAGATATGATCATGTCAAATGTCTCTGAAATGTGAAGTTAGATGGGGTCTGACCATTGGGCTTAGCACCCTCGAATTACTGACTCCTCGATAGGAGCCATTTTAGGGACTTCCCTGGTGGTTCACAACCCGCCTTCCAGTGCAAGGCATGTGGGTTCCATCCCTGGTGGGGAAACTAAGATCCCACGTGCCACAGAGCAACTAAGCCTACGAGCCGCAGCTAGAGAGAAGCCTGCGCACTCCAACAAAAGGCCCCGCGTGACACAATGAAGGTCCTGAGTGCCGGAGCGAAGACAAAATAAATAAATATTAAAAGAAAAAAAAGACTTATTTCACTAAGATGGTGGGAAAGACAGCTTGATGGGAGTAGGTTAAAGAGAGAATGGCAGGGGGACTTCCCTGGTGGTCCTGTGGTGAAGCCTCTGAGCTCCCAATCCAGGGGGCCCAGGTTCCATCCCTGGTTGGGGAACTAGGTCCCACACACTGCAACTATGAGTTCACATGCAGCCAAAGATCCTGCATGCCACAACTAAGACCTGGTACCGCCAAATACATACATACATACACCCTTAAAAATAATTTTTAAAAAAAGAGGGAGACAGAATTGGAGGAGGAAACTAGCAATGATAGGCAAGTCTTATAAGGAGTTTGGCTATAACATGGGGCTGATCCAAAAACGGAGGGGAAAGATAATGACATTGGAGATGAGGGAAGCTGTATCGGGAGCAGTGTTTTCTTAACTGAAGAGCCTCAGAAAGAGATGGGAACTAGCAGATGAATGAGAAATTGGCCTGAAACAGGAGCACGGGGAATTCATCTAGAATCACAAGAGTAACAGTGGGCAAGGCGGGTGGGAGGACAAGGTGCTGAGTGGGGAGGCAGGGGAAGGTATGAGTGGACTCTGAAAGTGTGATAGGATGGCCAGATAGCACTAGGGCTACTGGGGATTAGTGATTGTTTAATTTAGAACCAACAGCATGGTTGTGTGTTTTTCTTCAGCTGTTCAAATGCAGGCAAGGAGTAGGCAGAAAGCTGGCTATGAGCAGGGGTGGAATTTTGGCAGGCAAGTACATCAAAATGAGAGAGAGGCGAGGGAGGCTAGAGTGTGGGCAAGGGAATGTTTACAATGACTGCCCAAGAAATCTAAATCGGGTTAGGAGGGAAACCAGGACATCAGTGGGTGAAGGACAGTGAGCAGATGGTAGGATCAGTCAATTGGAGGATCCAGTGGGATTGAAGGATTACTGGAATCAGGGCGCTTGAGAGAGCGCTGGAAACGTAGGAAGTGATGGTCCAAGTGAGATCTTTGAAAGTGAAAGTTATAGAAGGCTTGAAATTATTAGTAACATTAAAACTAGGCTTATCACCAAGTGAGTGAGTGACAAGTAGGATANTTCCTTCAGCCTAGCTTTCTTTGTCATTCTTACTAATTTCTCACCATTCTCCTAGAAATGCACCCTATTGCCAAATGAATTTACAATTCCCCAAATACCCTGAGCACTCCAATGATTTTGTGCCTTTATATATACTGTTCTTCTTTCATTGTCCTACTTGTCCGTAGTATCTCAGTTTAAAAATCACCTCTGAAAAATTCCCTTCAATACTGGGCACAACAATGAAGGAAACTATAAGCAAGGTGAAAAGACAGCGCTCAGAATAGGAGAAAATAATAGCAAATGAAACAACTGACGAAGAATTAACCTCCAAAATATATAAACAGCTCATGCAGCTCAATACCAGAAAAATGAACAACCCAGTCAAAAAGTCGGCAAAAGACCTAAACAGACGTTTCCCCAAAGAAGACATACAGATGGCTAACAAATATATGAAATGATGCTCAACAGCATGCATTATTAGAGAAATGCAAATCAAAACCACAATGAGGTCTCATCTCATGCCAATCAAAATGGTCATCATTAAAATGTCTATAAAACAATAAATGCTGGAGAGGGTACAGAGGAAAGAGAACACTTTTACACTATTGGTGGAAATGTAAACTGGTTCAGCCTCTATGGAGAACAGTGTGGAGATTTCTTAAAAAACTGGGAATAGAACTTCCATACGACCCAACAATCCCACTGCTGGGCATACACTATAAGGAAACCAGAACTGAAAGAGACGCATGTACCCCAGTGTTCATTGCAGCACTGTTTACAATAGCCGGGACATGGAAGCAACCTAGATGTCAATTGGCAGATGAATGGATAAAGAAGTTATGGTACATACACACAATGGAATATTACTCAGCTATAAAAAGGAACGCATTTGATTCTGTTCTAATGAGGTGGATGAAGCTGGAGCCTATCACACAGAGTGAAGTAAGTCAGAAAAAGAAAGACAAATACTGTATATTAATGCATATATATATATATATATACATATATGGAATTTAGAAAGATGGTACTGACGGTCCTACATGCAGGGCACCAGAGGGGGCACTCATATAAAGAACAGACTTTCGGACTCAGTGGAGAAAGCAAGGGTGGGATGATCTGAGAGAATAGCATTGAATCATGTACATTACCATATGTAAAACAGATGACCCGTACCAGTTCAATGCATGAGGCAGGGCACCCAAATCCAGTGCTCTGGGACAGCCTAGAGGAATGGGGAAGGAAGGGAGGTTGGAGGGGGGTTCAGGAGGTGGAGGAACACATGTAAATCTGTGGCTGATTCATGTTGATGTATAGTAACAACCATCACAGTATTGTAATTATCCTCCAATCAAAATAAATTAATTTTAAAAAATACTGGGCTCGGGGGCTTATTCTGCCTTCCTGGACCCTATAGTGCTTTGAATTTCAATTTTTTTCTAATTTATGTATTTATTTTTGGCTCTGCTGAGTCTTTGCTGCTGCCTGTGGGCTTTCTCTAGTTGTGGCAACTGGGCGGGGGCCTACTCTTTAGTTGCAATGCATTAGACTCCCCTTACTGTGGCTTCTCATTGCAGAGCACAGGCTCTAGGTGCTCGGGCTTCAGTACTTGTAACTCATGGGCTTAGTTGTCCTATGGCATGTGGGATCTTCCTGGACAAGGGATTAAACCCATGTTAAGCCCTACAGTAGGTCCTATGGGAGCTTCCAACCTGCAAGTGCAGGAGACCTAAGAGACAAGGGTTCGATCCCTGGGCCGGGAAGATTCCCCTGGAGGAGGGCAAGGCAACCGACTCCAGTATTCTTGCCTGGAGAACCCCCATGAACAGAGAAGCCTGATGGGCTGCATGCAGTCTATAGGGTCACAAAAAGTCGGACAGAACTGAAGTGACTTAGCACGCAGGCACATGTGTTACATTTAGATCTGTGATTCATTTCGAGTTAACTTTTGTGAATGGTTTGAGATAGGGGTCCAACATCATTCTTTTGCATGTGAACATCCAGTTTTTCCACCACCATTTGTCAGAAAGGCTGTTCTTTTCCCACCAGTTGTCCCAGCATGCTAGAAAACAAACTGCCCATAAATGTAACTGTTTGTGGACTCTCAATCTTATTCCATTGAGTTATGTGTCTATTTTCATGTTAAAACCTTTTACCTTTAATTTGAAAGACATCATCCCTGTCAATAATTACATAGGCGGCAATACAATTTGAAGCTCAGAAGGCCTCCTAAAATCACCCTAAGCTCAAGATCCTGAGATAGCTCTTGCACTAGAGGAAAGCAATGAACTTCAGCTGCTATAGATCTATTCTTGGATTCTGTTCAGGCGAGGGAATCGTGCAGGGGTCAGCATTCCTGGAAACTGGCTGTGTCTTGCTCAGTAGGCCTCCTCTCTCCATGTGGTCCCTCTGAAGTCTTCTATTCTTCTTTTGCTTAAAAACAGGCCCCACCCTTGTCCCCATCTTACTCTCTCCCTTATCCTCAAATCCATATTTGGGGTTTCTCAGGATATTAGGTATAGTTCTTAGTAATATGTAATTCATTGAGCATCTGCTCTGTGCCAGACATTGCTCTTGACGTGGGGAATACAGTGGTAAACAGAACAGAACTCATAACCTTCCAAAAACTTACATTTTAGAGGCTCAAAGAAGCAGAAAACAAACAATCAAATAAAATAGTTTCAGGTAGTGATAAATGCAATGAGATAAAGAGAGGTAATGAAATGAAAGGGGGACTCAATTTAAATAGACTGGTATAAGGGAGCTCCCCAAGAGGTGGTATTTGAACAGTCCTCAGTATTAAGTGAACCATATGAAGATCTAAGAGGGAAGTAATCCAGGCAAATGTACAGTAAGTAAAAGGGCTCCTGTAGGGTATGTGGAGGGAGTACACCCCACTCCTGTACTCTTGCCTGGCAAATCCCATGGGCGGAGGAGCCTGGTGGGCTGCAGTCCATGGGGTGGCTAAGAGTCTGACACGACTGAGCAGCTTCACTTTCACTCTTCACTTTCATGCCTTGGAGAAGGAAATGGCAACTCACTCCAGTGTTCTTGCCTGGAGAGTCCCAGTGACAGCGGAGCCTGATGGGCTGCGGTCTATGGGGTCGCACAGAGTCGGACACGACTGAAGCACCTTAGCAGCAGCAGCAGCAGCAGGGTATGTGGAACAGTAAGAAAGCAAATGTGGTTGGAGCAGACTGAACAGCGGAGAAAGGGGAAGAAGGCAAAGGTCAAAGAAGAAGCCTAAGGCCAGACCATGCAGGCCTTTGTAGACTAAAATCTGGAGTTTAGATTTTACTTTAAATGTGAGGGAAAACCCTTGGAGAGTTTTAAGCAAAGGAGTGATGTGATCTAATTTACACTTTAAAAAAATTACTCTGCTAGAAGAAAACAGATGAAAATCTTTGTGACCTTGAATTAGGCAAAGATTTCTTAGATACAACACACAAAAGTGAAGAACCTAAGCTACTCCATCTTGTCAAAAGGAAAACTCCATTTTGTAAGATTCCAGGAAGAGACTTTGGAAATCCCCTGACCTCACCCCACTACCCACAAGCCAATCAGACCTCAGACCAAAATCTCCTGACTTTACGACCAGGAACTTGTGGTTTGCCTAGGTAATAAGAGCCAATCAGAAGTCAACACACAACCCTTCGAAAGAGGGTAACCAATCAGAAGTCCTCCAGCCTGGAAATCCCCTTTTACACGAATATTCCCTATATAAGCAATGTAACCCAGAACTCGGGGCTCCTATCCATAGCCACTGCATCAGTGACGGTGGGAGCCCCAGCTCGAGCTTGGTAATAAAAACTCTCTTGCTTTCGCATCGGACATTGGCTCCCTGGTGGTCATTGGGAGATTTCGCGACTTGGGCATTACAAAAAGCTTGATCCATTAGAGAAAATACTGAAAAGTTGGACTTCATTAAAATTAAGAGTTTCTGCTGTCTGAGAAACACAACTTAGAGGATTGAAAACAGAGCGCAGCCAGTCCAGTGGGCAAGGAGCTCAGAAGTTGCTGCTCCAGCCTCAGAAGTAGACAGCCGATCAACTGAAGACACAACCACCCTCCTTAGATCTTTAAGAGCAGTGAGGTCATACAGCAAACTGCTGCCCGCAGACTGAAGAAATGGACAGGCAAGCAGAGGAAAGCACAACTTGCCAGAGCAGAAACCCGCAAGCAAAAGCCTCCATGGGAACCAGTGCAGGATAGAGAAACCTGGCTTGTCAATGACAAATTACAGTAGGCTCAGTGTGAACGACTCTGAGAAAAAACTACAGGAAGATCCCCCTGTTATACGGAGGGCATCACATTTTTGTGGGTTTTCCCTCTAAGAACTCAATCAGGTGCTCGAGTGCATATCTGAGAAAAATCCCATTGTGCTTCTGGCCAGGGAAGGAAAAAAGAAATCATTTTGAAGCACAATAGAACATTCTATTCTTCTTAACAAGGCCTGTCCTCAGGAGAAACTATTTAACTAGAACCTAAAAAGACTCTGATTCTGGGAGGGATTGGGGGCAGGAGGAGAAGGGGACGACAGAGGATGAGATGGCTGGATGGCATCACTAACTCGATTGTCATGAGTCTGAGCGAACTCCGGGAGTTGGTGATGGACAGGGAGGCCTGGTGTGCTGCAATTCATGGAGTCGCAAAGAGTTGGACACGGCTGAGCGACTGAACTGAACTGAACTGAAACTGCTGGTATTTTATCAGAGCCTAACTGACCTCGGGGAAGGAAATACCTAACTCCAGCCCGTTCTAGCCATCTGGTAAGACCTAAAGGAAGTTGGCAGTGGGGAAGGGGGGAGACAGTGGGGGGGCGGGTGCAGTTCATGAACTGATAAGCACCTGTGTCCAGAAGCACAGGTTCACTAAAAGCCTAAAACGTAATCACAGGGTTACAGCATGTTTTCCCTCCCCCATCACACTTTACCACATTACTAAAGGCCTATTTACAGTACTTCTTTTTACTTAATACATCATGTCCAGCTATCAGGGAAACAATTACAAGGCATAATGAAAAGCAAAAAACACAGTTTGATGAGATAGAGCAAGTCTCAGAACCAAACTCANCCCATCACACTTTACCACATTACTAAAGGCCTATTTACAGTACTTCTTTTTACTTAATACATCATGTCCAGCTATCAGGGAAACAATTACAAGGCATAATGAAAAGCAAAAAACACAGTTTGATGAGATAGAGCAAGTCTCAGAACCAAACTCAGATACGGCAGGGGTGTTGGAATTATTAGATCAGGAATTGTAGGAACTACGATTAATATGCTAAGGAATCTAACGATAAAGTAGACAATCTACAAGAGTAGATGCACAAATTAAGAAGAGAGATGGAAATTCTATGAAAGAACCAAAAAGAAACGGTTGTGATTAAAACAAACACTGTAACAGAAAGGAAAAATGCCTTTGATGGGCTTATACGTAGACTGGACTGCTGAGGAAAAACAAAAATCTCTGAATTTGAAGATACCTGAATAGAAAGCAGTGCTTAGTGGGGAATTTATAGCATTGAATGCATATGTTAGAACAGAAGAAAGATCTAAAGTCATAATCTAATCTTCTACATTAGAAAATTAGAAAAAAAAGAAATTAAATTCAAAGTAAGCAGATATCATGCATATTAAAAAGATAATAAAGAAAAACTATGAACAGTTCGATGGCCACAAGTTTTATAATCTAGATGACATAAAATATTCCCTTGAAGGATGCAATCAGCCAAAACTCACAGAAGAAGAAATAAACAATCCAAGTAGATTAATATCTTTCAAAAATCTTAATCAATAATTAATAACTTTCCAAAAGAGAGCACCAGACCCAGATGGGTTCACTGGTGAATTCTACTAACCTTGTAGGGAAGAAATTATACCAATTCACTACAATTTCTTTTAGAAATGAGAAGCAGAGGAAATACTTCCTAACTCATCCTATGAGGCCAGCATTTTCTGACTACCAACTAATATTACAAGAAGTTTACAAACCATTATCTCTCATGAAATAGAGGCAAAAATCCTCAACAAAATAATAGCACATTGAATTCAACAATATATAAAAAGAATTATACACTGTGACCATGTGTGATTTATCCTAGTTATGCAAGGCTGGTTCAACACTGAAAATCCATTAATGTAATCCATTACATCAACAAGCTAAAGAAGAAAAAACACATGATCATACCAATAGATGCAGAGACAGTTGTTTGACAAAATCCAATACCCACTCATGACAAAAATCCTCAGTAAACTAGGAATAGAGGGAAACTTCAACTTGATAGAGCGTATCTACCAAAAAACCCTACAGATAACATCACAGTTAGAAACAAGACAAGGATGTCCCATCTCAGCACTCCTTTTCAACATTGTACCGTATGTCTTAGTTAATGCAACAGGACAAGAAAAGTGTACCAATTGGGAAGAAAGACATAGAACTGTCTTTGTTTGCAGGTGACATGATTCTGTACGTAGAAAAGCCAAAAGAATTAACAAATAAACACAGAAGCAGAGGATAGAAGCAGAAGGAAATCAAAGAGGACACTAATAGATGGAGAAATATACCATGTTCATGGATTGGAAGAATCAATATTGTGAAAATGAGTATACTTCCCANAGCTTTTTCATGTCTTGTCATAGAAGTCATGCAATGTGTAAAGCACTTAACACAACATGTGGTACACAGTGAACATTCATCAAAATCAGTTATTACTATTAAGTAATAAGTATAGTAAGAGTTTACAGTATGAAGTAGTAAGAGTTCACAGTGTGAAGTAGTAAGAATTTGGGCTGAGGGAGGGCAAATGACCAGAGCATAGAAGTACTCATGGGTCACATTAAGGATTTTTATACTAATTCCAAAGTTTTAAGTAAGGGTGGGACAGAGTANAGTAAGAGTTTACAGTATGAAGTAGTAAGAGTTCACAGTGTGAAGTAGTAAGAATTTGGGCTGAGGGAGGGCAAATGACCAGAGCATAGAAGTACTCATGGGTCACATTAAGGATTTTTATACTAATTCCAAAGTTTTAAGTAAGGGTGGGACAGAGTAAACTTCATATTATATGTACTTCAAACCAGCAGCTGTAAGGAGGATGATTAGAAATGGAATGCAGGTCATTTAACCCTCTGACACTCAGTTTTTCATCTTGAAAATGGATGGAATAAAATGTGCCCAACGTGCTCACCAAGGGAAAATAGCATAGTAATTTATAAGGGTGTTGATAACTATGAAGTGATGTGAGAATGTGAGATGTGAGAATGCATTTATCACATCCAGATTTGGTATAGTAATGCTCACAAGAGTGTTTTTTCATAAACGAGCAGCTTGAATCCCAAGGAAAATATGCTCAATACAAATCACCCATCCTCCTCCTGAGAGAATTTCCCACCAAGCCTTCATTTTCATGTGCAATTGCATCCATTATTCAAGTACAGGCAAACTTCAGGGATATTGAGGGCTAGGTTCCAACCACCACAACAAAGTGAGTACCACAACAAAGTGAGTCATGTGATTTGTTTCCCAGTGTATATAAAAGTTATGTTTACACTCTACTAGCCTGTTAGACGTCCCTAATGGCTCAGACTATAAAGAATCTGCCTGCAGTGTGGGAGACACAGGAGACATGGGTTCAATCCCTGAGTCGGGAAGATTCCCTGGAGTAGGAAATAACAACCCTTTCCAGTATTCTTGCCTGGAAAATTCCATGGACACAGGAGCCTGGTGGGCTACAGTCCATGAGGTCGCAAAGAGTCAGACACAACTGAAGTAACTAATACTTTCACTTTCATAGTCTATTAAGTTACCTTTGCTGAAATTTAGATTCCGCTCCTATAAAAACTGGGTATAGCAATAGCTCCTATTTCTTGGGTTGTTCAGAGGATTCTCATGAGATCACACTTTTAAAATACTACAGAAATAAAACTTCTACCTACAAAGAAAAACATCATCACATCAATATGGAAATTAAAAAATAACCCAATGTATTTTTAGTAAGCATTACAGGATACATGCATATATGTATCTTGCAAGAAGCTACAAAGCCAGAATAAAACTTTATACAATTTAAACAGCAAAGCAATATAAAATTCACCTGGGGTTTGAGGTAGCTATTTGTTTAGTTAATTGACCTCGTTTGTAAGAATAATAAAATTTCTCTTATCTCTTGGGAAAAACAAAGAATTACACCTTGAGAGAGGCTCCCAGAGACATGTTTCCACATTTCAAGAGGGAATGAAGCTCATGACCTTGAACACAACTCTGCATTATGAAACTGAAGACTGGACTCTCTTGATCCCTGGAGAAATTATTCTCTGTTGCAAAGCTTAGAGAAAGGACTCAACTCAGGCCTAAAATGGCCCCAAGAGACAANCTCCCAGAGACATGTTTCCACATTTCAAGAGGGAATGAAGCTCATGACCTTGAACACAACTCTGCATTATGAAACTGAAGACTGGACTCTCTTGATCCCTGGAGAAATTATTCTCTGTTGCAAAGCTTAGAGAAAGGACTCAACTCAGGCCTAAAATGGCCCCAAGAGACAATATAAGAAGGAGAAGGGAGGAAAATGGTTTCTTTCTCTTTTATTCGTCCTTATAACCCTAGTGCATGTTGGTAGCACAGTGGTGAACATAGCTGTCTTCCATCTTTATCACTCTTACAAAAGCCCCCTCCCCCTAAATTATAGATTGTGTGTATATATTTTAATTAAATATTATTATTTGATTATTGTATTCTGCTGCTTTTGTTTCCTCCAAGGTTACAGGATCACATGAAGAAAATTTCATGATCCTAGAAAGTAGGATCNACATAGCTGTCTTCCATCTTTATCACTCTTACAAAAGCCCCCTCCCCCTAAATTATAGATTGTGTGTATATATTTTAATTAAATATTATTATTTGATTATTGTATTCTGCCGCTTTTGTTTCCTCCAAGGTTACAGGATCACATGAAGAAAATTTCATGATCCTAGAAAGTAGGATCTATATCCTACTGAAAAGGAATATAGTACCCTCCTCCTAGACTACCATAGCCACATTGCCGCCCATTCAGCCCACTAAGAGTTGAGTCTAGGCAAAGTCATATCTATGAAGAGGCAGCAAATTACTCCACAATGGCAGGCTAATTTCTGAACCCAACAGAGACCTAAAAGTTACTGTATACATGGACATATATGTATATATGTAATATATACTAATATGCTAAACATATTATGCAGGTTATTAAATGATACATGTTATAAATATGTGCATATGTGTGTATATGATTGCTTATGTGTGTGTCACACACATATGCATCAAAAAAAAAGATGTAGCTGGCAATTTCCATAGAAACTTCTCACATTGGCTGCAGGTATAAAAAGTTTATGTATGTCAATAGTTTTCTCATCAAAAAAATATTCTTGGGAAACAAAGATACAGGTAGGAAACATCAGTCTTTGTGTGTTAGCCAGACTTGCTGATAATCACCCTAGTAGAAAGAAAAAATGTTTAGTTTCTTAATATTTCCATTCTTCTTGATGTTTCTACAAGTGCAGCTCCTTATGGGTTTTTATGGAGAGCTGTACTGACTGTTCTGCATTCCCACTATATATTATATATGTGGCTTGTCGTATTTGATTTTCTAAACTAATTGATGAGGTTGATATTATCACAATCCCTGCTTTATCATCAACAGGAAAGAAATCTCAAGAGGTTAACCTAACTCAATTAATTTATAATAAGTTAAGGAAATAAAAGTCCATCTCAGGTCACATGATTAAGAACCCAATTCAGGTCATATGATTCAGCCTAAACAGTATAACATATAGGTATTAATTTATTATTAACAAGAGAATTAGTTACCACCCATCCACCTACTCATTAAGAACAAGGAAAACATAACAACTGCCAACAATGGTAGAGAATCAGAGATAGTTTATGCTTTAAAACCTTCAGGTCCCCCTCTTTTGCATCCCATAACATGAGCTACTTGCTTGAGTACAACAAAAATGTATCTTTAGCAAAGTCTAAGGAAAGATGTAATGAGGAAAATGTGAGATTCCTATTCCTAAAGAATTTAAGACAGGAAAATGGCTGCCTTGCTGAATTTTAGAGAGGGCATTCTTTTTCTATAGACTATCCATTTGAGCTCTTTCACTTTTCAGTCGAGAAAACTGGTGCCCAGACATAAAGAAGTATGTATAGTCACTCAGCAAGCCAGTAGTAGATACAGAATGGAAGCTCAGGTATATTTATACTCTTTATCTTCCCTTTATGATATCAGAGTACTAGATTTCCATTTAGAATGGCTTGACCAAAGTCTATTTGAAGTAGAATACCCTTGATGACTGCTGGATGGACTGTGCACACATAAAACTTCTGTTTGATCTTCTAATGTTTTTTGACAGAAAAATCTAAGTATCTTTTCCTATGAGGACTAAGTGGGATATGTCCTCAATTATTTCAATTCAATAATTAATAACATGGGAAAAGTGATTAGCAGCATCATACACCCTAGTTCTTCATGTGAAGGACTTTAGATTGAATCCTGTTACTAGCTTGACATTTGGTTCAGAGTGATGGCTTCCTGGAAATAAATAAACAAACAAACAACAACAGAAAACATATTAAATGCCTCTCTTCCTTGATGCTATCAAATCTATATGAGAAGTTAGAGAGAAAATAAAAGTATTTTTCTTTTTGTGATGGCCCAAATATTTCCCAGAAATAATTATAATGTTAGAGTTCACACGCAATATGTGGTCTTATCAGGTCGTCACAGGCTGTTAGTCAAGTAAACTGCAAAAATGATCCTGCCTTCCAGTAGTTTCCAGTGCCTTCATCTGCCCTAGTTTGGGTTATCTCTCACACAACTTATTTCTCAGATACACACTTATCTCTTCTTGTGCTACCTACCTTCAGAAGAAACAGGGTTCCACTCATTGATGAAAATTCAGTTCTGAGAACCACAAAGTTGGATCTTGAGACTAGACAGGGAAAAAAGCAAAGGCCAGTTTAAAATTTGGTAGTCCTTAAAAAGTGGTAATCGGAAAGTGACCAGTAAAATGTTATCAAGATCTAATCTTTGGGCAGGGGAGAAAAAAAGAAGTATAAGGAAAAAAAAAAATCAAATGAATTGATTTGAGGAAACACTTTCAAAAAACTTAAATTACATCTTTGATTCTTCTACTCTGAATTTAGCACTTGCATAAATAGCATGTTTCAATGTTTTCTTTATCTCCAGCTAGATTCATAGAAATCCCAGAATTTAAAATATATGTATACACAATGGAGTATTACTCAGCCATTAAAAAGAATACATGTGAATCAGTTCTAACGAGGTGGATGAAACTGGAGCCAATTATACAGAGTGAAGTAAGCCAGAAAGAAAAACACCAATACAGTATCAGTTCAGTCACTCAGTTGTGTCCGACTCTTTGCGACCCCATGAATCGCAGCACGCCAGGCCTCCCTGTCCATCACCAACTCCCGGAGTTCACTCAGACTCACACCCATCGAGTCAGTAATGCCATCCAGCCATCTCATCCTCGGTCGTCCCCTTCTCCTGCCCCCAATCACTGCCAGCATCAGAGTCTTTTCCAGTGAGTCAACTCTTCTCATGAGGTAGCCAAAGTACTGGAGCTTCAGCTTCAGCATCATTCCTTCCAAAGAAATACCAGGGCCAATCTCCTTCAGAATGGACTGGTTGGATCTCCTTGTAGTAGCACATATATATGGAATTTAGAAAGATGGTAATGATAACCCTGTATGTGAGACAGCAAAAGAGACACAGATGTATAGAACGGACTTTGGACTCCGAGGGAGAGGGAGAGGGTGGGATGATTTGGGAGAATGGCATTGAAACATGTATACTATCATGTAAGAAACGAATC
>SJYA01002259.1:311462-348705 GCA_006410615.1 Neotragus moschatus
AAAAAAAAAAAAGAATTAACAAACAAACAAAAACTCCTGGAACTAATAAGCAATTATAGCAAGGTTGTAGGATATAAGGTTAGTAAACAAAAGTTGAGTGTTTTCCTATATACCAGCCATGAACAAATGGAACTTGAAATTACAAACACAATAGCACTCCCCTAAATTAAATACTTAGGTATAAATCTAATACACTATGTATAAGAACTATATATAGAAAACTACAAGACTCTGATGAAAGGTTATCAAAATAAAATCAAGTTGGAATATAGTCTATGTTTGTGGACAGAAGGACCCAGTATTGTTCTTCCCAAACTGATTTATAGATTCAAAGCAATCCCAATCAAAATCCCAGAAAGTTATGAGACTATTAACAAACTGACTCTCCCTGGTGGTTCAGTGGTTAAGACTCTGTGCTTCCAATGCAGGGGGCATGGGTTCAATCCCTGGTCAGGGAACAAAGATCCCACGTGCTGCATGGCATGGCAAAATAAAAGAAAGTATATATGGAAAAGCAAAACAATCAGAATAGACGACACAGTATTGAAGGACACAGTTGGAGGACTAACAGCATCCAACTTTAAGACTTTAAGCTGCAGTAATCAAGACAGTGTGGTTTTAATGAAAGAACAGATAAATAGATTAATGGAACAGATACAGAGACCAGAAATAGACACACATAAATATAGTCAACTGATCTTTGACAAAGGAGCAAAAGAAATGCACTGGAGAATAGTCTTTTCAACAGATGATGCTGGAACAGCTGGCCATCCACATGCAAAAATAAATCTGGACATAGAGCTTACACCCTCTACAAAAATAACTTTAAGAGGAGCACCGTCTTAAATGTAAAATGCAAAACCATAAAACTCCTAGAAGACAACATATAGGAAAAAAACCTAGACTTGGGTATGGCAATGGCTTTTTACATACAACACAAAAGGCATGATCTATGAAAGAAACAATTGAGAAACTGGACTTCATTAACATTAAAAAAATTTTGCTCTACAAAAGACAATGTCAAAAAAATGAGAAGACAAGTCACACACTAGGAGAAAATACTTGCAAAAGGCACATCGAATAAAACACTGTTATTCAAAATATACAAAGAGCTCTTAAAATTCAACAGTAAGAAAAAAATTTAAAAAATAGTCCAAAGACCCTAACAGATAACTCACCAAAGAAGATAACATTACAAATAAGCACATGAAAAGATGTTCTACATCATACGTCATCATGGAAATACGAGTTAAAACAACAATGACAAACCACCAAACATGTAAATTCTAGAACACTGAAAACACCAATTGTTGGTGAGGATGTGAAGCAACATGAATTCTCTCATTTATTGCTGGTGAGGAATGCAAAATAGAACAGCCACTTTGGAACAGTTTGGCAGTTTCTTACAAATTTATGTGCGCATAAAATCCTGCATACAGATGTTTATAGAAGCTTTATTCAGATTGTCAAAACCTGGAAACAACCAAGATGTCCTTCAGTGAGCAAATGGATAAACAGAGGTCAATTCATTCAATGCATTATTATTCGGCACTAAAAAGAGATGAGCTATCAAGCCATTAAAAGACATGGAAAAAAATCTTAAAGGTGTATTACAAAGTGAAAAAAAGCCGATTAGAGAAGGCTAGATCTCATATGATTCCAACTACAGGACAATTCTAGAAAAGGAAAAACCATGGAGACAGTAAAAAGATCAGTGATGGCCTAGTGTTAGGGAAGAAGAATGAAGAGGTGGAGCACTATTTTTAGGATTTTTAGGGCTTCTCAGGTGGCACTAGTGGTAAAGAACTCACCTGCCAATGCAGGTTAGATGTAAAAGATGCGGTTCCATCTCTGGGTCGGGAAGATCCCCTGGAGGAGGACACAGCATATCATTACACGTTTGCCCAAACCCATACAATGTACAATACCAAGAGTGTATCCTATTGTAAACTATGGACTTTGGGTGATTATGATGTATCAGTGCAAGTTCATTAATTGTAACAAATGTTCCACCCTGGTGGAGGAAGTCGATATAGAAGAAGCTGTGTGTATATAAAAGAAGCTGTGCACGTTGGGGGCACAGGGAGTGTATGGGAAATCTCTGTACCTTCTGTTTGATTTTGCTGTGAACCTAAAACTTCTCTAAAAACAATCCTAACCCTAAAAATATAACCAACAAAGTACTTATATTCAGATTATTTTAAAAAACTTTCTGAACTCAGCAGTTAGAAAATAATCTAATTAGAAAATAGCAAGGGAATTCCCTGGCAGTCCAGTGGTTAAGACTTGGTGTTTTCACTGCCAAGGGGAGGGAATTAATCCATGGTCAGGAATTTAAAACCCTGAAAGCCAAAAAAAAAGAAGATAGGCAAAAGATTTGGATTCTTCAATAAGACAGTATAGCTTCAGAGAGTATATAGATAGCAAATAAGCATATGAAAAGATGGTTAGCATCTTTAACTATAAGGAAAATGCAAATTAAAACCACAAGAGCTATCACTGCATATCTACCAGACCAGTTAAAATAAAAACTAATGTCAATACAAATGCTGGTGAGCTCAGGGAGAAATGAATCTCTCACACATCACTGCATGCTAAGTCACTTCAGTCATGTCTGATTTGTGACACTATGGACTGTAGCCTACCAACTCCTCTGTCCATGGGATTCTCCTAGCAAGAACGCTGGTTGTCATTCCCTTCTTCAAGGGATCTTCCTGACACAGGGATCAAACCCACGTCTCTTTATCTCCTGCTTAGCAGGTAGGTTCTTTACCACTAGTATAACCTGGGAAGTTATCACTGGTGGGAGTATAAAATGGTGCAACTATTCTGAAAAACAGTTTGTCAGTATCTTCTAAAGTTAAATATATACATTAAATATATACTTACCGTACAACTTAGTGATGCCACTCCTGAGTATTTACCCAGAAAGAAATGAAAATATATGTTCATTCAAAAGTACACATATGAAGGTTTATAGCAGCTCTATTTATAATCACCAGGAACAACCTAAATGTTCTTCATTGAAACTATTCTATATCTTATCTGTGGTAGTGTTTACAGGAATATATACATGTGTCAAAACTTGTAGAATGACCAACCAGGTGAATAAAGATGCTGTTAACTAAATTGGGGATGGTTGGGGAAAGAGCAAATTCCAGGAGTATGGGAATCAAGAGTTGTTTTTCAGACATGTTAAGTTTGAGAAGACTATTTGACACTAAGTTGAAACGGTATGTATGACCTTGGAATTAAGGAGAGTAGTCAGAAAATGGGAGTATAATTTAGAATTCATCAGCATTTTGGTGGAATCTTTACATCAGAAGCACACCATCAATAATCACCAGATCNAGAGTTGTTTTTCAGACATGTTAAGTTTGAGAAGACTATTTGACACTAAGTTGAAACGGTATGTATGACCTTGGAATTAAGGAGAGTAGTCAGAAAATGGGAGTATAATTTAGAATTCATCAGCATTTTGGTGGAATCTTTACATCAGAAGCACACCATCAATAATCACCAGATCAATGTGATCTTATTTAGACACTGGGCACTGTGGGCATATACCACCAACTGTAGTTTTTACATTAGTCTTGACATGAAGGCGAATGAGACAAAAGTTATTTCCTCCATGTTACTTATAATTAAATCTAGATATATCTTTCAAAGGACTTTTAACCAAGCTTTTACCTTTGAGCCACCTATTTTGTGAGTATCAAATTGTAACTCAAACAGGCTAAGGCCTTGAAATCTTGAACCATAGTAAGCTACAAAAGAGTGCCAGATTTGAGGGGAGTTTCAGGGAGAATGGATACATATATACCTTTGGCTAAGTCCTTTTGCTGTTCACTTGAAACTATCACAATATTTTTGTTAACTGGCTATACTCAAATACAAAATTAAAAGTATATAAAAAAGCAAACAAACATAAGAGCTGACTCAAAAGTAACAACCTCAAAGCAAAAAAAAAAAAAAAAAAAGCCAGATTTAATTGATCTATAAAAATGACTTATTGTACATATGCATGTGTGCATATGATTCATAAGTATTTTCAGCAAATTGTAAACATTTTAAATGCATGAAAATTGGCAGAAATAAAAATGAACAATAGAAAGGAGAATAAGATACTTGATTTGCTGCTTCACAGAGTAAAAAACAAATTGCTTAAACAAATCCATCCTATGTAATTAAGAAGTTAAAAGGAAAAAAGTGGAAATGTTAGTCACTCAGTCATGCACAACTCTTTGTAACCCATGGACTATAGCCCCTAGATGCCTCTGTCCCTGAAATTCTTCAGGCAAGAATACTGTTGTGGGTTGCTATTCCCTTCTCCAGGGGATCTTCCTGACCCAGGGATTGAACCAGGGTCTCTGGCATAGAAGGCAGATTCTTTATAGTCTGAGCCACCAGGGAAGCCCTGAAAGGAAAAGTCAGCTCCAACTTACTCTATATTTACACCCTTGTAGTCTAGTGGTCATGTATGGATGTGAGAGTTGGACTATAAAGAAAGCTGAGAGCTGAAAAATTGATGCTTTTGAACTGTGGTGTTGGAGAAGATTCCTGAGAGTCCCTTGGACTGCAAGGAGATCCAACCAGTCCATCCTAAAGGAGATCAGTCCTGGGTGTTCATTGGAAGGACTGATGCTAAAGCTGAAACTTCAATCCTTTGGCCACCTGATGCAAAGAGCTGACTCATTTGAAAAGACCCTGATGCTGGGAAAGATTGAGGGCAGGAGGAGAAGGGGACGACAGGGGATAAGATGGCTGGATGGCATCACCGACTCAATGGACATGGGTTTGGGTGGACTCCGGGAGTTGGTGATGGACAGGGAAGCCCGGCGTGCTGCGGTTCATGGGGTTGGACATGACTGAGCAACTGAACTGACTGACTGAGTCACAGCATTTAATTGTTTGGTCTTGGAATTGGTTCTCTTATATAACACATGTCAAAAGAGCTGGCAAAATGTGGTTAACAATTGCCAGCTGAAATTCCTGTCCCACAAGGACAACTCCCTCCTGGCTTCCTTATTTTCTTCTCATATTTTGGGTACTGGGAGCCAGTGGTTGGAGCGCAGGCAGGCAGGCAGTGTGGCTCTGCAGGAGAGAGAATTCCAGGGTTGGGCCTTCTAACTTTGCAGCTAGCATTCATTTCCTAAATCCTCTTCCCAGAGCCCCTTACAGTCTCACTGTGGTCTCACGCAGGGTGTGGTCAGCAGGAATCTTGCCATTATCTGGATTCCTACAAGAGCCCAATCTTGCTAACATATAATTTAGGTGCTTAAGAAAGAGGGAAAGGTGAACCAACCCTAACGCCTTGGCCTGGATTTCCTCATCCACCAAAAAGCATAGCCTTGTACACAATCAAGACCATCAAGGAGAGGTTTTTGAACAAATATACAGCCAAATTCTAATTTTGGTTCCACCAAATGTACTGTTATGCACATCTAGCAACCTCTCAATTTCCCGGTAAATACTCTAAAATGCAACTCATAAATGTGGTTAGAAATTTCCTTTGACAGGGGACACTATCAGAAAGGAATACATTCAAAATGGGTAGCACAGTTTTTGCCACATGGGTACTCAGAAAAAAATTTCTCTGAATTTTTTTTTTTTTTTTAGTTGAGCTCCTTAGATGACTGGAAAATAGTACTAAGTGACATTTGCAAAAACAATTATGGGAATAAAAAATAATTTCTAAAATCCTTTAGTTTTTAGTGCATGCATGCATGCAGGCATATATGCTCAGTCACTGATCGTGTCCAACTCTTTTTGACCCCATGGACTATATAACCTGCCAGCCTCCTCTGTCCATAGAATTTTCCAAGCAAGACTGCTGGAGCAGTTGCCGTTTCTTACTCCAGAGCATCAAACCTGGATCAAACCCACGTCTCCTGCTTTGGCAGGCAGGTTGTTTACCACAGCACCAGATATTGACAAGCCTTCTTCCCTATATCTCAGGCACTGTCCTTTGTTGCTTATCAAATCCCCTTTTGCTCCCTTCAACTGATCAATATTTATAGATATTTGCGATATAACTGACACCATACTTAGCACCAGGGAGGATCCAGAAGATATGGAATGCATGGTCTTTGCCCTCAAGTAGTTTATAATCTATTTTAGTCATACTAAAATTCAGAACAGCAGTAAATGACATATACCATCTAAGCATTACATCTATTCTTTAGCTATGTAGTCAGAATCTGAGGCAAGGGAGGTCCCTGAAGTTTGGAGTACTCAGGAAAAGTTTTATAAGTCTCATCTTTCTCCTGGGGAGGGAAGTGGAGAAGGAGGAAGGTCAGGTGTGGAATCTTGGCACTCAGAGCCTGGACAACAACAGTACCATTTCTCACAAAGCAGGCAACTGTGTAACAAATTTCAAAGGGACAGCACAAGTAGATTTATCAAAATGGGGTGCCAAGGTAATCTAAAACTGTGCTGTCTAGTATGGTAACATGTAGCTGTCTAAATATAACTTAATTAAAATTAAATAAAATTAACATTTCAATCTCACTAGACATTCATATGGTCAATGGCTATACGTGGCTAGTGTTACCATATTGGACAGTATAAATATAAAGCATTCTCATCATTCCAGAAAGTTCTCTTGGGCACTGCAGGGCTAAAACCATTGAAGTGTGAAGAAAGCCTGGATTTCCCAAGCTACTGGCATATTGCTGCAGCTGCTTTCTATATCCTGTCACGAGTTTCCGAAATCCAAAAGGAGTTTAATTATTTTAACAAATATACGTTGAGCACCTACTATTAATAATACAAGTCTGGGTAATATGATAGACACAAAAGTGAAATCAAGCAAATTCCAACCCTCAAAGAATTAGATATCCAGAGGGGAAAGCGAGCACAAACAACTGTCATACAAAATTTAAAGTGATAACTATCCGTAGAGGTTTAAAATTAAACATTTAGGATCTCAAGGAAGGGACAGATTACTTCTATTTGAAGATTTCAACAAAGCTTCAGAAATAAAGCATTATTTGAGAGAACCTTGAAAAGGCAGTGGGTGTGGTAGACAAAAATCCCTGGGAATCGAGAGTCCAGAGGTGACTTTCGGCTCAGTTATGACCTTACTAACCTCAGATATGCTGATGACACCACCCTTATGGCAGAAAGTGAAGAACTAAAGACCCTCTTGATGAAAGTCAAAGAAGAGAGTGAAAAACTTGGCTTAAACCTCAACATTCAGAAAACTACAATCATGGCATCTAGTCCCATCACTTCATGGAAAATAGATGGGCAAACAGTGGAAACAGTGGCTGACTTTATTTTTCTGGGCTCCCAAATCACTGCAGATGGTGACTGCAGCCATGAAATTAAAAGACGCTTACTCCTTGGAAGGAAAGTTATGACCAACCTAGACGATGGGTGGAGGAGCCTGGTAGGCTGCAGTCCATGGGGTCACTATAAGTTGGATGTGACTGAGCGACTTCACTTTCACTTTTCACTTTCACACATTGGAGAGGGAAATGGCAACCCACTCCAGTGTTCTTGCCTGGAGAATCCCAGGGACAGCAGAGCCTGGTGGGCTGCCATCTATGGGGTCGCACAAAGTCAGACACGACTGAAGCGACTTAGCAGCAGCAGCAGCAGCAGCAGAGAGCATATTAAAAAGCAGAGACATTACTTTGTTAACAAAGGTCCATCTGCTCAAGGCTATGGTTTTTCCAGTGGTCATATATGGATGTGAGAGTTGGACTATAAAGAAAGCTGAGCGCAGAAGAATTGATGCTTTTGAACTGTGGTGTTGGAGAAGACTCTTGAGAGTCCCTTGGACTGCAAGGAGATCCAACCAGTTCATCGTAAAGGAGATCAGTCCTGGGTGTTCATTGGAAGAACTGATGTTGAATCTGAAACTCCAATCCTTTGGCCATCTGATGCGATGAGCTGACATATTTGAAAAGACCTTGTTGCCGGGAAAGATTGAGGGCAGGAGGAGAAGGGGATGACAGAGGATAAGATGGTTAGATGGCATCACCGACTCAATGGACATGGGTTTGGGTGGACTCTGGGAGTTGGTGATGGACACGGAAGCCTGGTGTGCTGTGGTTCATGGGGTCTCAAAGAGTCGGACACGACTGAGTGACTGAACTGAACTGAACTGAACTATGTGACTTTGGGTGAGTCAAGCTCCAGGCCTCAGCTTCTTTACCAGTTGAGTAATGGTAGCAAAAGAGAAACAAAATATCCAGATGAAGTGACCAGAGCAAACAAAGGCATAGGGATAGATGGTTGTGTGTACAAGAAATCTAATAACTTAATTAACATTCAGGTGCAACCACAATACAATGTATATATTGTATCATATATTATATAATAGTTATTATATAAGTTACATATATTAATATATCAGTTCAGTTGCTCAGTTGTGTCCAACTCTTTGTGACCCCATGAATCATAGCTTGNGACTCAATGGACATGGGTTTGGGTGGACTCTGGGAGTTGGTGATGGACACGGAAGCCTGGTGTGCTGTGGTTCATGGGGTCTCAAAGAGTCGGACACGACTGAGTGACTGAACTGAACTGAACTGAACTATGTGACTTTGGGTGAGTCAAGCTCCAGGCCTCAGCTTCTTTACCAGTTGAGTAATGGTAGCAAAAGAGAAACAAAATATCCAGATGAAGTGACCAGAGCAAACAAAGGCATAGGGATAGATGGTTGTGTGTACAAGAAATCTAATAACTTAATTAACATTCAGGTGCAACCACAATACAATGTATATATTGTATCATATATTATATAATAGTTATTATATAAGTTACATATATTAATATATCAGTTCAGTTGCTCAGTTGTGTCCAACTCTTTGTGACCCCATGAATCATAGCTTGCCAGGCCTCCCTGTCCATCACCAACTCCTGGAGTTCACCCAAACTCACGTCCATCAAGTCAGTGATGCCATCCAGCCATCTCATCCTCTGTAGTCCCCTTCTCCTCCTGCCCCTAGTCCCTCTCAGCATCAAAGTCTTTTCCGGAGTCAACTCTTCACATGAGGTGGCCAAAGTACTGGAGCTTTCTATAATACAATTATAAAATTATATATTTATTATATACTATATAATAAATATATTATTAATATATAATATATTAATAATATAAGTTATATAACTTTTTCCTGGGCATTACATAATTCTGAAACAACTCAAAAAAATTTTTTTCAACAATTAAAAACCACCATCACAAAAACAAAAGCTAGGTTTTGGTAATGCTTCTCCCCTGCTCCATTTTATTGACATACAACACTGTGTACCTTTAAGGTATACAAAATGGTGATTTGATAAATTCAAATATTGCAAAATGATTGCCATTACAGCATTAGCTAACACCACCATCACATGACATAATTACCACTCCCTTCTGGTGAGAACATTTAAGATCTGTTCTCTTAGCAACTTTCTAGTATATTATACAGTGTTATTATCAGCAATCCCCATCTGTACACTAGACCCTCGGAACTTATTCATTTTATATCTAGAAGTTTGTCTCTTTTGACCAACTTTTGCCCATTTCCTCCACTCTGTTGTAAGTGTGTATATATGTATCCCACATCTTTATCCATTCATCTGTTCATAGGCACTTAGGTTGTCTCCATATCTTGGCTATTGTGAGTAACGCTGCAATGAACATGGGAGTGCAGATATCTCTTCAAGATCCTGTTTTCATTTCCTATGTGTATGTATATCTAGAAGTGGGATTGCTGGACCATATGGTAGTTCTATTTAGAATATCTGAAGAATCTCTATACTGTTTTCAATAGTGACTATACACATTTGCATTCCTACCAAGAGTGTCTCCTTTTCTCCATAGACAGCTTCACCAACACTTGTGTTTCTTGTCATTTAATGATAGCCATTCTAATAGATACCAAATAGCAAATTCCAGGAAATAGTGAAGGACAGGGATGCCTAGGGTGCTGCAGTCCATGGGGTGGAAAAGAGTCGGACATGACTTAGCAACTAAGCAATAACATTGCAATAAATGTAAGATGATATCTCACAGAAGTTTTAATTTACATTTCCCTGACAATTAGGGACAGTAAATCATTTTGACCACCCATATATCTTCTTTGGGAAAATATCTATCTAGTACACTGGCCCATTTTAAAATCTGATTGTTTGACAGTTTTGTTTTTGAGTTGTATGAGTTCTTTATATATTTTGAATTTTAATCCCTTAACAAATATATGATTTGCAAAAATTTTCTCCCAATCCATAGGTTGCTTTTTATTTATTTATTTATTTTTGCTTGCTTCTTTTGCTCTGAGAAGTTTTGTAGTTTGATGTAATGCACTTTTTAACCCTGGCTTTTGCTACTTGTGCTTTTGGCGTCACGTTCAAAAAATCACTTCCAAGACCAACATTAGGGAGCTTCCCTCCTATGTTTTCTTCTGAGATTTTTATAGTTTCAGAGATCATGTTTAAGTCTTTAATCTATTTTGAGTTAACTTTGGTGAGTGCTGTAAGATAGAGGTCCAATTTCACTCTTTGCATGTGGTTATCCAGTTTCCCAATACCATTTATTGAAGAGGCCATCCTTCCCCTACCGAGGATTCTTGGCTCACTTTTCAAATATTAGTTCACCATATATGCAAGGGTTTTTTTCTGGGCTCTCAATTCTTTTCCATTGGTCTATATCTGTTTTTATGCCAGTGCCCTACTGCTTTGATGACTATAGCTTCATAGTATAATTTGAAATTAGGGAGCATGATGCCTCCAGCTTTGTTCTTTCCCAGGATTGTTTTGCCTATTCAGAGTCTTCTGTGGTTTCATTTGGTAATGTCTCAATAGTCTAGATTAAATATGAGAAGCAAAGCTAAACAAACGGGAGCAATTGTATTTGCGTTTAAACCCAGTTTTTAAGTGGAGCTAGAGGATGGCTCTCTCTGGCAAAAGGTTGTTATTCATGGAAAATGTGAGTGACAGCCACACTTTGGGAAACAAGAAATAAAATTACAGGACATTTCTGAAGGGGAAGAAAAGCAAGTCAGAGTCTGAAGCTGAGAATCGCTATTAAAGCATAGTGAATTAAAGGACTCTTAAAAGATAAATCTGACATGACAAGAACAAAGCCAAGCACATGGCAGTTAAAATAAAATGTAGATCATATGTGGAATGTGGAGCCCCTTGTTAAGAAGGAGACAGAAAATGGTGCATAAGTGAAATACCAGCTCAGCAGGTTTAT
The DNA here is from genome assembly GCA_006410615.1 of Neotragus moschatus. Lineage (NCBI taxonomy): Eukaryota > Metazoa > Chordata > Mammalia > Artiodactyla > Bovidae > Neotragus > Neotragus moschatus. The sequence goes on from SJYA01002259.1 coordinate 322,657, forward strand.
AGATCCCTATCTCTAGAGTGATTGTGAATATATAGAGAGAAATATTTTCATTTTGCAGCTGTACCAAAGCGTCTGTCAGTAGCTCCATCATCATTTTCTTGTATATTTATTTTTACATCCACACAGAAAGATTGGAGTAGGTAAAAATATATGCTCTGTGTATACAAATATGCTGATGTATTTATTTAATGGATGAAATTAAATCTTACCAGAAACTGTTTTTTGAACACTACAGCTCCCTGCTGGCTAAAGGCACATTTCTCAGTCCTTTATTTTTCACCTAAAAATCTGAAAATAAGGCCCAATATAAGCCCAAGGAAGAGACATAGCTATTACAAATAGAGATACTAGGTGATCATCTACCCATCCAAGTTTTAAAAATAGATTGAAGTGCTACTCTATCCAAGATTTATAGAAATTGTTTTAAAAATAAGTGTGAATTGTATATTAAGTGTTTGACTGAAATTCATGCCCAAATTTGTTCAAGAGCCCTTTAATTCAGACTTTTTCTGTTGCTATAGATGACTGTCATTACGGTATGAAATTAACCAGGTAAGGTTGTTAGGTACTACAATGAAGTGAGTGTAATTAGCTTTTGCTTGATAAATTTCTGATTTAATCACGTGTTCTTTTTTCCTTTTGTTTTTTGTTTTTTTCTAAAATATGAACTCCAGAAGGTAGAGTTAACATCTAGTCAGGATCAGTTTTAAGTGAAAGACTGCTATAGCATGTGCCTTTTCCCACTTGAAGAGCCTTGTTAAAGACTGTGTATCCACCTTAGATTTTTTTTCCTAAGAACTAACTTTTGGTTGTATTTCTTTACTACAACTTTGATTTCTATTCAGCCATTCTGCTCTTATTTTTATTCATGCTTTCTGTTATGGGTCAAATCGTGACTCCTACCTCCAAAAGATGTTGACGTCCTCACCACTGGTACTTGACAATGTGACCTTAGTTGGAAATAGGGTCATTGCACATGAATTTAGTTAAGTTGTCACGAGGTCATACTAGCGTAGAAAGGTCTCTAATCCAGCATGACTGAGGTCCTTTTAAGAGGAGGGGCATCTGGCCACAGACACAGGTACAGAGGGACAACAATGTGAAGATACACAGGAAGAACGGCAGGTGAAGACGGGATTAGAACAACGCATCTATAAAACGAGGGCTTCCCAGGTGGCACCAGTGGTAAAGAACCCAGCTGCCAATGCAGGAGACCTAGGAGACCAGGGTTCGATCCCTGGGTTGGGAAGATCCCCTGGAGGAGGGAAAGGCAACTCACTCTAGTATTCTTGCATGGAGAAACCCATGGACAGAGAAGCCTGACGGGCTATAGTCCATGAGGTCGCAAAGAATCAGACAGAACTGAAGTGACTTAGCACCCACGCACACCTCTAAGCCAAAGGACGCCTGAGGTTCCAGAATCTAGTAGAGAGCCTTAGACAGTTCTTGCCCTCCACATCTTACCTACATCTTGATTTCAGACTTCTAGCGTCCAGAATTGTGAGACAATAAATTTCTGCTGTTTTAAGCCAACAGTCTCTGTTACTTTGCTAAGGCGGCTCTAGGAAACGAATGTTTCTTTCCTTTTGCACTCTTTATTACTCTATCATTTTTCCAGTTTCTGTTTTAAATGGTTAGCTCGTTTGTTTTTAATCTTTTTCTTAATAAAAAAAGAGGATATACGTTTATCTCTAGATACTACTTTATTCATTTTTTGTAATTTTCATTGTGATTTTCCTTTTAATCTTGAGTTATTTGGTTATACATTTTTAAGTTTCAAAACACATGGAAATTTAAATATGTTTAGTGTTGATTTCCAATTTAATTAAATAATCATAAGACTGTAGTCTGTATGATATTGATTTTCTTAAATTTGTCTTGACTACTTTTTAACCTAGTAGGTGATAAATTTCTTTTTTAAAAGTTAGATGACGCTGAAAAAGAATCCACTGTCCATATTCTTTATTTGCTTGGTTCAGAGCATTACATGTAATTGATTTTTGAATTAGATCAGATTTTTAAATTTGGTATTCAAATATTCTGAAGAGTTGCTAATTTTATTTTTAACTGGAAGATAATTACTTTGCAATATTGTGATGGTTTCTGCCACACATCAACGTGAATCAGCATAGGTATACGTGTGTCCCCTTCCTCTTGAACCTCCCTCCCTCCTCCCACTCCAACCCCCCATCTAGGTTGTCACAAAACACCAGATTTGGGTTCCCTGCGTCATACAGTAAATTCCCACTGATTACCTATTTTACCTATGGTGCGCGCATGTGTTGGTTCAGTAGTGTCTGACTCTTTGTGACCCTATGGACTGTAGCCCTCCAGGCTTCTCTCTCCGTGAAACTCTCCAGGCGAGAATACTGGAGTGGGTTGCCATGACCTCCTCTAGAGGCTCTTCCAACCCAGGGACCAAATGTGTATCTCTTCCGTCTCCTGCATTGGCAGGCGGTTTCTTTACCGTTAGCATCACCTGGGAAGCCCTTACAAATATAATGTCTCTATTTCAGTGCTACTCCTTCAAATCATCCCTTGCAGGGGAGTTGCTCATTGCTAAAGTTCTGCTTGATCTATCAATGGTGTGTTAAAACTCTTTACCATGATATTGGACTAGTAAATCTCTGTATAATACGGTCAGTGTTGCTTTACATATTTTGAGGTCTTTACAGGTTTGTGATTGTTATATATAGATGATGTTATTGTATAGTGTACTTCTATATACTTATTAATTTTTGTGTTTTTAAATTCTATTGCATCTGGTATTAAGATTTCTATACCAACTTTCTTTTTGTTATTATTTTTACTGTGAACCATTTCCTACATTTCCTATTTTTTTATTTTTCCAAATGACTGTTTTAGATATGTCTGTTGTGTATAGTATGTAACTGATTTTGGCATTTTATGTATTCTGATAATATCCTTGTTTTAAATCAATTTTTAACACGTTTGTGATTGCAGAAGTTAATGAGTATTTGAACTTATTTTTAAGTCTTTTTATTTTATTTTATTTTTACCATCTTTTGCTCTTTTTTCCCCACTTTTCCTGCCTTCTCTTGCATTAAAAACATATTCTACATTCCCTTTTTGCTATTCTGCTGGCTTAGGAGCCAGACATGGTATTTTATTTTAGTAGGAATTTTTAAATTGTTAACATACATACTTAACTATTCCATTTTCTGAAAACATCTAAGATTATCCAGTATTTTTACCCTTTCCCCTGACATGAAACTGATCTTAGCATATATATAAACCTCCCATTGAGTAATTCTCATTTTCTTTACCCTTCCTTTACCCCTTTGGCTTTTTCACTTTTGTTTAGAGTTTTGTCTAGAGTTCATCCTTTTAATAAATGCAAAAATGGTGAGTTTTTTAAGAAAACTAAATTTGCTAATCTAATGTATCAATTTCTCTGTTTATCATTAACAATCTCTGTTTCTTTTTGTTTTTCCTGAAATGTATTCTTACTAGTTATGTTCATGAGAGTCTCTGAGTGGAAATATTTTAATCACTCTTTTTTAAAATGTCTTTGACCCTCACTGTTAATAATAGTTTCAAGAGATATAAGATTTTTGTACTCTCAGCTATTTTGCCTTAGGATTTATAAAGATACTATTTAATTGTCTTCTGGCATAGATTTCTACATATGAAAAGTAAGCTATCAGTCAAATTTTCATTCCTATGAAGGTGATACATCTTTTCTAACAGCTTTTAAGTTCTCCCTTTATCTTTGATGTTACACAGTTTCACTAGGATGTGTGAATATATGTTTTTCCTGCTTGGCGGCTTATACGACTCTTCAAATCTAAGATAGAAGATCTTTTTTAACTGTGGAAAATTCTTAGCTATGACCTCTTCAAATAGTGGTTTCCCACCATTCTGTTCATCCTCAAGTCCTAGAACTCCTTGGAGACGTTATGTTGAAGCCTCACTTGACCTCTCTTTCTCTTAATTAACTAGAACTTCCCAGGTGGCACTACCGGTGAAGAATCCACCTGCCTGTGCAGGAAATTCAAGAGATGAAGGTTCAATTCCTGAGTCAGGAAGATCCTTTGGAGGAGGAAATGACAACCCACTCCAGTATTCTTGCCTGGAAAATTCCATGCACAGAGGAGCCTGGCAGGCTGCAGTCCATGGGGCTGCAAAGAGTCAGACACGACTGAGCGCGCACGCACTCTGTTAACATTTCGCTCACATGTTTTAATCTTGTCTTCCTGTCTTGTTGCTTGGGTGAAATCTTCAGCACTATCTTTAATTCATTCATTTTCTTTTAAACTATTTCTTGTGTAGAGCTTATCTCATCTGTTGGATTTTTAGTTTAATGACTCTGCTTTTCATTTCTAAGATTTCTAGTTGTTCTTTTCAGCCTCCATCCATTCTAATTTCCTTTATGCTGGCATTATTTCTCACAATGTCTTGCTCTTTTTCTAATGGAAGTTATTCCTCCACATATCTCTTTGAACATTCTAAATATAGTTAAACCTTTTCTCAGATTGTTCCATAAAAGTAGTTTCAACAGTAATAAATTCATCTTCTTTTGTCTAGTTGGCTCTTACTTATCATTGGATTTTGGCTGAGTTGCTCATTTTGAGACTAGGCTTGCCTTCCTTCCATCTCTCTTTCCCTCCACTCCCAATGTGTTTTCTCCTTCCTGTCTAGTGGTTTTGTGATTGCCCTCATGCTGCTCTTGGCTCTGTGGACCCCAGTTCAGACCCAGATCTGCTAATGAATCTTCAGAGATCCAGCCCATAGGGATTGAAGACAGATCCATGCACCAAGCCAGGTGATGGACTGCTCCCTGTCCTCCTCACAGGGTCATATCTGTGTCTTCTCTCTCCTCTAAGACCACAGTTAGCTAAAAGCTGTAGCCTCAGGCAGGAACAACTTCTTTTTCAACCTCCTTTCAAGACTAGGAGGAGCCCGCATCTGCCTCTGGCTTCAGGCAGTGAGCCTGGCTTCAGTCTCCCATCTCTGCATGGAATGCTTTTAATTTACCCTGGAAGAGCCAAACTCTAGCTAGCAGTGCCTGGTTCCAGACCTAGAGCCCTGTAAGCTTGTGGCTTCCGCTCGGCTTGAGTTTTGTATGTCTATCCCAATTCTGGGCCACAGAAGTGTTTATTTAGTTTTTAAGCTTGATACATTTCATTTATCATTGCTATGTTTTTGGAGTAAAGATGCGTCAAAGTACAAACTTTCAGAGCGGCCTGGATTAGGTTTGCATGCCAGCTTCTTCAGTGAACTGAAGACTCTGTAATGCATTCAGCTCAATCCTTAGTTCACTTTTAGGTGAGAACAGGATTTAGCCTGTGGCTAGATGTCACAACTGAAATAATGTCAAAAGCGTAGCTCTTTAAACGATTTCATCTTAACATCTGTTTATCTAATAACTAGCTTGATTATCTAATAATCTAACTCATTTGTCATGATACTGAGCATATCAAACTTTCCAACTTCCAGTTACTTTTCTTGTCAATATTTTCATAGAATCACAAGTATTTTTTTGAAATGGAAAAGAAAGATGGGAGAAATATCATCTCTTAGCCCTTGAATTCTGGAATCTTCTAATGATTATTTTTACCAAGTAAATAAACCCAGGAGTAAATGAAATGTGGTTTACTGTTATGCTTCCCAGAATTTCTTGCAGCCAACTCAGAATTATAGCATCTTAGACATGGAAGAATTTCTTCCTATGAGCACACTGAATATTTTTTTCCTATTGGTTTGCACCCCATTTGCAAAGTTTAATGACTAAAATGCAAAGACTTTATTTAGAAGGTCCTGTGCAAAGGTAAAAACCCATTTCAAAGGAAGTTCAGACATTCAGCTGCTTTCTTTGAAGGGAACTCATTTCCATGAAAAATGTTCTGAAAACTTTCTGATGGGACCAGAGAAAGCAGAGAAGGCTGTTTCACTCTTCATTTTGTTATAAATGGAGTTGCATTTCCAGTGGCATGTTGATACATGTTTAACAACTAGCTCTCGAGGGGAAAAAAAAAAAATCATAGTGTTTGTTAACTTCCATGTTGTAAACACTCCCACTGTGGCTCATTTCAAACTAACAGTGTGTCATTGCTAAACACAGAACTGAAAGGAGATGCTCACAATAGGTTTTCTGGGCGGGTAGGGCTCAGCTTCAGCACCATAGAGTGCTAATGCCAAATCCAATAGATTCTTTCCAGATCTCAGCTTGACCTCTCAGCAGCACTCAGCACAGTTGCTTGTACTATTATTGAAACACTCTACCCTTGCCCTCTCTGCCAGCGGTGCTGCCTCGTCTCCCCTAAGCTTGGGTTAATATAAGTATCACTGTCAGCAACCCCTCCTCTCTGCTTCTATTACTAGAGACGCTCAGCCCTCCTGGAGCTGTTGTTCATTTCTCTCTACATTTCCCACCCCCCACCCCGGGTGATCTCATCCAGTCCCATAGCTTTAAATATCACCGAAATGCTGTTAACTCCTGTATTTTCATCTCCAGCCCGGACCTTTTCTTTGATATCCAAGCTTGATATCCAGCTGCCTACTTAGATATCTCAGTGGCAACTCAAACTTAAGTTGTCCAAAAGCTGAATTCTTAACCCTCCTCCTCCCGTCTTTCCTAAGTAGATGAAACTACCGTCTGTTCCTTCTCTAAAACCACAAACCTAGGCTTCATCTAGGCAAGCTCCCTCCCCTTTGCTCATACCAAGCAATCCATTCCAAATACTACTGAAATCACTTTTGAAATATTTCTCGAATCTCTCTGTATCTCTCTATGTCCAAGCTCTCACCATTGCCACTGAACTACAGCAGCTGAACTCCTAAGCACTACCCCATCTTCTTTTGCCCCTTACTCTTGTGCTCACCACAGTGGGTAGAGGGATTGTTTAAACATCTTTAAAACCTTTATTGCTTTTTCCATTGCGTTTAGTAGAAAATGAAACATCCTTACATGGCCTACAGGGCTTGCATGATCAGATTTCATTTAATTCGCCAACCTCATTTCCTACCACTCTCCTCCTCACTACCACAACTTGGCCCCACAAGTTGCTTAAGAGTCTTAACACACATAATTCTGAGTATTTAACTGTTTGCCAGGTTTATATCTATCTTCTTCCATTAAACTGTAAGCTACATGAGTACAAGGACCATATCTATTACGCTCATTGTATACCTACGGCCTAGCCCATAGTAAGTGCTCAATGGATATTTGTTGGAAAAAAGTAATAAGTAAATTAATGAACACAAAATCAGATTTTCAGATGGGCCTTTTAAAGGTATACAGTTTGGACATATGCAAAGAGGCAACTGGAGTGGCTATTGCCACTGAAGCTTCTAGAATGCTGTGACTGAAAAAAATTCACAGTTCCTTTGATGATAGCACTCCTATGACAATATAAAGTTGGGAGAACTTTCTGGAAAGAAAGCATAGAAAACAAACCAAGGAAATGTATGAACCTCCCTGAAAATGATTAAAATGCAAAATAAAGCAACACTGTCACCAGGTATATTTACTTTTATGAAAACAAGTGTTAAAAGAAGAGAGTCTAGCAGAGAGGTTAGACCACAAGTGGTGGTTCAGATGGTAAAGAATCTGCCTGCAATGCAGGAGACCTGTGTTTGATCCCTGGGTCAGGAAGATCCCCTGGAGAAGGGAATGGCAGCCCACTCCAGTGTTCTTGCCTGGAAAATTCCATGGACAGAGGAGCCTGGCAGGCTGCAGTCCACGGGGTCACAAAAGAATTGGACATGACTTAGCGACTAAACAAAAGCAACTTATACTTCATTAGGATGGGAGTTGTATCCACCCTTATTTATTTACTTTTTAATGGATTTTATTTTTTAGAACAGTTTTAGGTTCACAGCAAAACTGAGCAAAGCATACAGAGATTTCCCATAATACCCCGTTTACCTCCCCTCACACACAGCCTTTACCATTATCAATATCCCCCGCCAGAATGGGACAGTTTTTACAACTGATAAGCCCAAACTGACACATTATAATTATGCAAAGTCCATAGTTTACATTAGGGTTTATTCTTGTTGTTGTACATGCTTTGTTGCTGCTGCTGCTAAATCGCTTCAGTCGTGCCCGATTCTGTGCAACCCCATAGACAGCAGCCCACCAGGCTCCCCCATCCCTGGGATTCTCCAGACAAGAACACTGGAGTGGGTTGCCATTTCTTTTTCCAATGCATGAAAGTGAAAAGTGAAAGTGAAGTCGCTCAGTCGTGTCAAACTCTTCGCGACCCCATGGACTGCAGCCTACCAGGCTCCTCCATCCATGGGATTTTCCAGGCAAGAGTACTGGAGTGGGGTGCCATTGCCTTCTCTGTGTACATGCTTTGGGTTTTGACAAATGTAAAACTGCATAATGACATGTACCCACCATTACAAGATCATACAAAATAAATAGCTCACTGTCCTAAAAATCCTCTATGTTCTGCCTACTCACCCTTCACTCAGCCCTTGGCCACCATTGATCTTTTTTCTGTATCCATAGTTTTCCATTTCCCAGAACTGTCAAATAATTGAAATCATACTGGCTAGTTCATTTCTTTTCAGTGCTGAATAGCATTCCATTATCTGGATTTATTACTGTCATGAGAAACGCTGGGCTGGATGAAGCTAAAGCTGGAAACAAGATTGCCAGGAGAAATATCAATAATCTCAGATATGCAGATGACACCACCCTTATGGCAGAAAGTAAAGAAGAACTAAAGAGCTTCTTGATGAAAATGAAGGAGGAGAGTGAAAAAGTTGGCTTAAAATTCAACATTCAGAAAACTAAGATCATGGNTTCACAATATTGATTCTTCCAATCCATGAACATGGTATATTTCTCCATCTATTAGTGTCTTCTTTGATCAAATCAGCATTTTCTTGAACCCAGTCTTGTTACCTATGCCTCAGTGACAGTGCTGGCAACTGATTTTCCTAGTAATTATTTCTAAATTTCTAAAGGCTACTCTTATATTGGTACTTTTTAATTTTTCAGTTCCCGGCATTATCTATTAACTTCTTACATTGGAAGATGAGGATTTAGTGCTCTCACATCTTCACAGTTCTCCCCCTGTATTGTATCTCATATCCACTCTCTTCTCAACTCTCATTCTACAATCAGTTGCAACAAATTTTATTTTTATATTTAGTATTATACTATTTTGACTATATGATATGATTAACAGCTAAGCAATGTAGTATACTGTCTTGATGTTTTCTTTCCCAAACATTTTAGTTTACATAGTCTGGTTTTGTTTTTAAAATGTGTTTACTTTTTAACATACTTATGGCCGAGTCATCTCCAAATTCTTCCCCAGTTGTGCAAATATCTTCTCAATAGAGTGATTCCCATTGTTGCTGTCATTCAGTCGCTAAGTCACGTCCAACTCTTTGAGACCCCATGGACCGCAGCACGCCAGGCTTCCCTGTCCTTCACAATCTCCCAGGTAATTTCATTAAAGGACACCTCCTTGGCCCACCTATGTCAATATAATTAGATCTTTTCTCAAGGGCTGGACAGATGTCCCAGAGAAGACTTCCAATTTTCTACTTAGATGAAAAGCCTAAGCTTGGTTGCCAGTAGGCCAGGAACTGATTAAGGAAAGAGGTAATACAGGTACCAACATTCAGTGAGTAAAATTTCACCTAATACCTCTGGTTTTAGTATGATATCCCCATCCTCAGTTATGTCTGGTGTTCCCTGGTTCAGAAAACATTCCTGGGAGAGATAATATGGACATCTAACTGTTTTGATCTGTTTTTTAAAAGCAGACTTATTGAAATATAATTCACTTACCATATAATTTCATCCAATTAAAGTGCAAAATTCAATAATTTTTACTATATTCACTGAGTTGAGCATCCATCACCACAAAAAATCTTAGAATGTTTTATTACCACCAAACAAAATTCATTTCCATCAGACAAAACTCCAATTTTACCTCCCACTAGCTCTGCTGCTGCTGCTAAGTCACTCCAGTTGTGTCCAACTCTGTGCAACCCCATAGACAGCAGCCCACCAGGCTCCCTCATCCCTGCGATTCTCCAGGCAAAAGTACTGGAGTGGGTTGCCATTGCCTCAGTTCAGTTCAGTTCAGTTCAGTCACTCAGTCGTGTCCGACTCTTTGAGACCCCATGAATCGCAGCACACCAGGCCTTCCTGTCCATCACCAACTCCCTGAGTTCACTCAGACTCACGCCCATGGAGTCGGTGATGCCATCCAGCCATCTCATCCTCTGTCGTCCCCTTCTCCTCTTGCCCCCAATCCCTCCCAGCATCAGAGTCTTTTCCAATGAGTCAACTCTTCGCATGAGGTGGCCAAAGGATTGGAGTTTCAGCTTCAGCATCATTCCTTCCAAAGAAATCCCAGGGCTGATCTTCCGAATGGACTGGTTGGATCTCCTTGCAGTCCAGGGGACTCTCAAGAGTCTTCTCCAACACCACAGTTCAAAAGCATTAATCCTTTGATGCTCAACTTTCTTCACAGTCCAACTCTCACATCCATACGTGAGCACTGGAAAAACCATAGCCTTGACTAGATGGACCTTAGTCGGCAAAGTAATGTCTCTGCTTTTGAGTATGCTATCTAGGTTGGTCATAACTTTTCTTCCAAGGAGTGAGTGTCTTTTAATTCCATGGCTGCAATCACCATCTGCAGTGATTTTGGAGCCCCCAAAATATAAAGTCTGACACTGTTTCCACTGTTTCCCCATCTATTTCCCATGAAGTGATGGGCCATTGCCTAGGCAACCATTAATCTACTGTCTATTTCTATAAATTTGTCTATTCTAGGCAGTTCATATAAATGGAGCCAAGCAGTATGTGGTCCTTTGTACTTAGCGTCCCTTACTTAGCATGGTGTTTCAAAGTTCACCCTTGTCTTATACTAAATCAGAACTTCATTTCTTTCTTTGGTAAATAATATTCCACTGTGTGGATATATCACATTTCATATATCCAATTATCCATCTAACTGCTTTGTAAGTAGACTTTTATCCAGTCTGCTGGCTGTAGCCCCACTTCAACATCACTCCAGTCCCCACTTCCTCAGCCTTTTGCAGGTTCTTGAGTGTAAACTGGGTCGCTTCTCAGTTTCTCAGCCACTGTCATAGACTCAACATTCTCCAGCTTTCCAAGTAGCTGAAACTAGACCAGGTGTTTTCTAGCAGCCCAAACTTTGTCTTTGTTTTCTCTTGTCCTAGTCTCTCTGTCATTATGGTTTATTGCCTTCCCCTCTCAACCCCAGTCCTTCTGTTTATACTTTAGAACAGTTTAGAAGGGACTGCAGGCTAATGTATACATTTAATCTGCCATCTTCAACTAAAGTACCTAATGTCAATATTTATTAATATAAGAAGAGATGGCTTTAATCTAGATTTTTCAAAATCTGAAATCAGCAGAAAGAGCGTAAAATGCATCAACATCATAAAATAACCATAAATAAGCATCTTAGACAAATGCAAGGATGCAATAAGCTAGTATATGGTGTGGCTCTGGGTTTCATTTTAGACAAATATAACCAAAGGAAACATATCTGCCCTGGTCCTTACTGATCCTTCCATTATCCCGGGTTCTTGTTCATCTACTGATCTTTTTCTGCATCCACACTGTCCCACATCCCATGCCCTCCTCTATCAACAAAACTTCCTGATATCAGGAAGCATTTTATACTAATTACAGAACATTCTCAGTCTCTCAGTCCACCATTGCTCTTTTAAGTAGATTCTTCATGTTCTCTGGTTCTAGCTATATACATTCTGGTCTATATAACACCAGAGCATAAAGACATCTGCTTGCTTTGAAGATCCAGTGAAAATGATTCCAGCATGTGCCCTTTCCCTGGAAACAGCTTTTTCAGTGGAAACAGCTGCTATAGAATATGGTAGGTTACTCAGACTACCTGGGTTTCCCCGGTGGCTCAGGGTCAAAGAATCTGCCTGCAATGCAGGAGACGAGAGTCTGATCTTCCTGGGTCAGGAAGATCCCCTGGAGAAGGAAATGGCAAACCATTCCGTATTCTTGCCTGGGGAATCCCATGGAGAGAGGAGCCTTACAGGCTATAGTCCATGGGGTTGGCAAAGAGTTGGACACGACTAAGTGACTGAACAACAATAAAATTTCATATCTAGTACTACTAGTTTGAAGTCTCACTTTATATCTATGGATCAGTATGCACCAGGGGATCTCAATGTCTTAGGAAAAACTGAGCCTAGTGGAACAGGTTGACAGACCTGGGTGGACAAGGAAATTCTAAGTTCTAATTCAGAACCTTCTTCCAACTTGCTGTGTGGCTTGCATGAATCATTTTATAGTCTCTCAGTTTTTAGCATGCAATAATGCCTATTAGCTTCTCAAGTGCATTGTGAGAAAGGGCATGCTGCTGCTAAGTCACTTCAGTTGTGTCTGACTCTATGTGACCCCATAGATGGCAGGCAGCCCACCAGGCTCCCCTGTCCCTGGGATTCTCCAGGCAAGAACACTGGAGTGGGTTGCCATTTCCTTCTCCAATGCATGAAAGTGAAAAGTGAAAGGGAAGTCGCTCAGTCGTCTCCGACTCTTCACGACCTCATGGATCGCAGCCTACCAGGCTCCTCCATCCATGGGATTTTCCAGGCAAGAGTACTGGAGAGAAAGGGCATAGTGGTGGTCAAAAGAGAAAATGAACTGAAAATACAATATGAAGAGCCCTTCAGGGACTCTCCTGAAGGTCCAGTGGTTAAGAATCCGTCTTCCAATATAGGGGATGCAGGTTCAATCCCTGGTTGAGAAACTAAGATCCCACATGCTATGGGGTAAGTACTGAGCCCAGGCACTTTGGAGTCCTCGCTGAAACAAAGAACCCGCAGGCTGCATCTAAGACTGACACGGCCAAATGAATAAATGCATATTTGATTTTAAAAAAAGAACTCCTCAATAGTTCCAACCTGTAGCAAGAAAAGAAACAAGGCAGCACTGGAAAACCCAGCACGAACACAGCCAAACCAAAGGCTTGTTGTGAAAAAGAAAAGGGAACAATGTCTGATTTTAACATTCACACATTCCAAACCACAGTCATCCAAGCCTTTCTCCCGCAGCCAAGCCCATTGATGGGAGCCAGGTCTAGAGGAAAATTTCCAGAAATCAGATTTTGGCAAAGTTTTGCCACTAAACCTGCAAAGAATACAGTTCCGTTTGGGGGGATTTTTTTCAAAGAACATATTCATTCCTTTTAGCCACAGGCTTTCATGGATTATGTTTATTTTTCCTTTTCAGGTTATAGTACATGGATTTTTTCATTGTCCGATGTGAGAAACACACATTTCTTTCCTTTCTTCATTCCTTCCTCACACAGTTCTTTCAACTCGTGGGTGGTTAGCCAAAGTGTAAGATTGTATTTTAGAGAATCTATTTTCTTATATTATCATTAAATTATTTCTGAGAAAGAATGAATTAATAAGTCCGCTTTCTGAGGGCTTTAAGAAGAAGCGAACACACATCCAGTGCAAGGTATGGTTACGGATTTTAAGTACAATCCCTGGACAAGTGGTCTAAGTGGCCCAGAGTCTTGCACCCAGAGAGGACGGCAGGCTCTGGGTCTGCTTTGGATGGTTTCATAAACCAAAAACGACCACTGCAAGTGCACTGGTTTGAGAGGAATGTCTAAGAAAATTGCTTTCCTTCTTCTCACAACGTGTCATTACAGAAAAATAGGAACCCGTACATTCCAATCTGATTTCCATTTAACTCTGCAAGCCTGTAAATTTCGCCATGAGGTAAGGGGCTGATTCAGACCTCTAGAATCCTTGTGGTTCCACAGACACTATTTTAAAATGGATATTCCTTTGAGTTTCTCAATGTTATTCTGCGAGGGTCATGGAATAAATGGAGCTCTGTCTGATGAGAACTCCCAGTCCTGGTAAACAAGGAATGGGGATGCCTGGTAGCCAAGTAGCTGCCTTGTATTTTAAAGGTTAGGAGTTCAAATCTTGTGGGTTTGCACTTGGCCTCAAGCGTGCACGTATCTTGGTTGAAGAAGCAATAACATTACACGATGGAATCTGGCCTACCCCCAGCTGAGTTCTGGCTACAGTTAACCAAACAAATACTTTTTATGGAATGCTTTACCTCGTAGATCCTGAACAAAGGCTCTACATTCCAGGAGGCATAGGAAAGCCTTATTTTCAAGCGTCCTGCCCCCTACAGTGTATAGATACTTGAATTCCATCACATAGACTAGAGTTCACACTTGACACATTCTTTAAATTTTGATATACCTATAGCCCCAGGTCTCGTTTCACCTCTTCATTTTCTTTCCTTCTGACTTTCCAGGGAGATGATAATTTACAGATTTAAAGTCATGCTTCTTGTGCCATTGACCCATTGGAAATATACGCCATTGGCAGAAAACATAACCGGAACTAAGGGCTATAATTTTAGTGGTCCATCAGCTTCATAATAGCATTTTACTGTTAATAAAGCACTTTACAAATATAATCTTTTAAATTTATTCTCATGTGGGTATACATGCTCAGTTGCTCAGCTGTGTCTGACTCTTTGCCACCCTGTAGTCTGTAGCCAGCTAGGCTCCTCTGTCCATGGAACTTTCCAGGCAAGAGTACTGGAATGGGTTGCCGTTTCCTCCTCCAGGGGATCTTACGACCCAGGGATCAAACCCTCATCTCCTGCACTGCAGGCAGATTCTTTACCGCTGAGCCACCAGGGAAAGCCATTGGTCACAGTAAATATTTTTGTGCCCGTTTTGCAGACAAAAAAGAGAGATAAAGACTCAGATTAAGAGTTTTACTCTAAATCACTCAGCAAGTTACTGTCAGAGTTGGCACTCCAGCCCAGACCTTTATAACTCTAAATGTTTGCATCACTATAGCAGAATTGCTTTTAATAGCAAAAAACTGTATTTGGTGTTAAGTCACTAAGTCACGTCTGACTCTTTGTGACCCCACGGACTGCAGCATGCCAGGCTTCCCTGTCCTTCACTGTCTCCCAGAGTTTGCTCAAACTCATGTCCATTGAGTCAGTGATGCCATCCAACTATTTCATCCTCTGTCATCCCCTTCTCCTCCTGCCTTCGATCTTTCCCAGCATCAGGGCCTTTTTCAGTGAGTCAGCTCTTCACATCAGGTGGCCAAAGTATTGGAGCTTCAATTTCATCATCAGTCCTTCCAATGAATATTCAGGACTGATTTCCTTTAGAATTGATTGGTTTGATCTCCTTGCTGTCCAAGGAACTCTCAACAGTCCATTTATGTTCCAGAGTCTGTTGCTAGTCCTATTTTATTGAACTGTGCTTGGTGATGCCACTACAATCATGGAAGGAAAACAAATGCAGAAGCTCCCTGTAGACGCTGAACACAGAATACCAACAGTTAAATTGATTTAATTAAATTATCTGCTACCTCATTCCCTATACACCCACAATAAAGGGAAATAACTAATGCTTTATGCTCCCTTGCTTCAAGAATGCCTGAAATTAGAAATATTCCAGCACTGTGACCTGAAGTTGCCTCAACAGGAAGTTCTGTTTTTTAAATCAAAACACCAGTCATTTTCTTTCTGGTTGTTCTTATTGCCAGTGGGACTTTGGACAAATAATTCCCAGGAAAGCTATCAATATATGTGTGAGAAGAAGACTGTAACAATACCTGTTCCCTACCTTGCTGCCAAAGGTGTTGGGGAAAACAATCAGATAATGTGTATCGTGGGCTTTGAAAGCCTAGAAAGAAAGTTTACACGCAAAGGTATAATTATATAGAGTTAGCCATGATACCACCATCTATATTTTACATGTGTGGTTTTTACCTAAGATACTGATGAATATAATTTGGTGCTCATTTTGATGTTTAAGGTTATGATCATATTACAATAAAATAGTAAAAGAGCCTAAGTTGAGAAAATGAGGATCCTTTTCTTTTAAAAACTTCTGAATGACAGAGACATTTTGGTCTATCTTCTCCACCTGGTCCTGCAGTTAGGACCACCTTCTTCCACTTCTTTATCAGTCATGTGATTCCCTCTCTAAAAGGGTGAGGGTACCGTAGCAAGGGGTGACCTGGAGAGGAGAAAAAACTGTGTCCAGTTGTACCGAGGGGTTACCGAAATGTGAAAGCCCAGTTTGAGGATTTCTATGATCATGCTTCTAGAAAGCCTATACCCATCAAGCCTATGCCCACAGAACAATATCCTGTCCACAGCTAGTAGGATCAAACCAGAGGACCTTCCCCCTACCCCCTGCACCATTTGAATTTGTTCAAAAGAATAATTTTTAAAAAATTATTTATTTGGCTGTGCTGGGTCTTAGCTGTAGAACACAGGGTCTTCACTGTGGCATGCAGGATCTTTTATTAATAGTTGCAGCTTGAGAACTCTTAGTTGTGGCGTGTGGGATCCAGTTCCCTGATCATGGATTGAACCCGGGCCCCTTGCATTGTGAGCCCAGTGTTAGCCATTGGGCCACCAGGGAAGTCCTAAGAACAATTCTAAAATCTACAACCATAGCGTGTAATCCTACTGAATCTCTTTTAGTGTGCCAGGCATTATCCAGCCTGCCACACCATCACCATCTGAATCACAGGGTCTCCAATACAGACCTGTTAAATACTGTTCCTCAGAAAAACAGGCATCCCATGGGGAGACAGACAAGCACCCAGGACCAACAAGCAGTGCAGCACCTGACACACAGTAGGACTCACAGGAGACTTGCTGAACAAATGGGTAGCCTCTGCTGCGTGGTGACGAGGACCTTAAGAAAGGAAGCACGAGGGGCCGTGGGAACACACACCAGGGTGCCTGACCACACTGAGCAGGAGCGAGAGAGACTGAAAGAAAGACCTTGTGTGGTGGTTGTGTGTGGGAAGGTGGGAGGGCACGTGGTTTACAGAGGCAAGAGCATTAGGTGTCAGGCTTTTCATCTCCCCAAGCTGACTTTTTAAAAAAATATGCTGTTCACAGCCCAGTAAGGTCTCAACCCTCAGTGTGAAAAATGCTACATTTTAAAAAGAATTTTCTCTTCTACATAAATGTTGACCCTGCAGTCAAGAACTAGGCAAAAGAACTGAAAGGTTTGCTTGGGAGTCTTACGTTTCTGCTGGGGAGCACAATTCATTTACATCTCATGTCCATCGTATTCAACCTGCAGTCATGCCAACCAGCTGTATGAGTTTCTCATTGCTGCTGTGACAAAGTGCCACCAACTTGGTGGCTCAAAACAACAGAAATCTAATACTCTCACAGTTCTGGAGGCCAGAAGCTTGAATTAGTCTCTCTGGGCTGAAATCAGGGTGTTGGGTCAGGAGCACTTTCTCCTGAAGCTCTAGTGGAGAATCTATTCCTGGCCTCTTCTTCCAGGTTCTGTGGCTGCTGGCNTCACAGTTCTGGAGGCCAGAAGCTTGAATTAGTCTCTCTGGGCTGAAATCAGGGTGTTGGGTCAGGAGCACTTTCTCCTGAAGCTCTAGTGGAGAATCTATTCCTGGCCTCTTCTTCCAGGTTCTGTGGCTGCTGGCATTCATTGACTCATGGCAATATCACTCCAGTCTCTGCTTCCCTGGTCACATTGCCTCATTCTCTTCTATTGTCAAGTCTCCCTCTGCCTGCCTTTAATGATGATGCTCATGATTGCATTTAGGGCCCACCTGCATAGTCAGAAAACTCTCCCCATCTCAAGATCTGTTAAGTCCGTTTTGCCATAGAAGGCAATATTCACAGGTTATAGATGTTGGCTCATGGCAATTTTTTTAAGGTGGGGGAGGGGGACATTATTCAGCCAACCACACCATCACTATCTCAATCACTGGGTTTCCAGTACAAATTTGCTAAATATCTCAGTTGAGTTTCTTGTTACTTTCCTTCATGGAGACAGAATAACCATTCTCTCCTTTCTTTGGAGGAGGAGTAAAATAGGCAAAAAGATGGGAGATAATTTTTATTGAGCCCGTATTATACGCTAAGTAATTTCTATGCACTCTTTATGACAAGATTAGTAGTTATTGTCACCATTTTACAGATGAGAAAAGTGAGGCTCAGAGAGGCCAGGTAACTTGTCTAAGGTATCCCAGTGAATAAATTGTAGAGACGGAGTTTGAACATGGATCTATGTGATTTCAAAGCCCATGTCCTTTCCACTATACCAGAATTCCTCAAATTTCAGTATTACTCTGAAATCTTATTAAGAAAAAAATTTCTCACAGATCCTAGTTGGAGAAACAAAGTTATGCTCTATGAAAACATAAATTTTAAAATTCTCAAGTTCTCCCCAGATCCTGAGAACCTCCCTGGAAGAAATACTACAAGAAACCTCTGTTTTCCTAACCCCTCACAAGAACTCCATTTCCAAGGATCTTAATATTAAGGTCCAGAAGGGCTGCATTTTAACCACACTGTTCTTCAACAAAGAAAGGCTTCAATGAAACAAAGCATTTGCTAAAAATAAAATTTATTTTAATTGAGGTATAGTTGCTTTACAATGTTGTACAAGAGAGTGAATTAGTTATATGTATACATACTTGANCTTAATATTAAGGTCCAGAAGGGCTGCATTTTAACCACACTGTTCTTCAACAAAGAAAGGCTTCAATGAAACAAAGCATTTGCTAAAAATAAAATTTATTTTAATTGAGGTATAGTTGCTTTACAATGTTGTACAAGAGAGTGAATTAGTTATATGTATACATACTTGAGAGTCCCTTGGACTGCAAGGAGATCCAACCAGTCCATTCGGAAGGAGATCAGCCCTGGGATTTCTTTGGAAGGAATGATGCTAAAGCTGAAGCTCCAGTACTTTGGCCTCCTCATGCGAAGAGTTGACTCATTGGAAAAGACTCTGATGCTGGGAGGGATTGGGGGCAGGAGGAGAAGGGGACGACAGAGGATGAGATGGCTGGATGGCATCACCGACTCCATGGGCGTGAGTCTGAGTGAACTCGGGGAGTTGGTGATGGACAGGGAGGCCTGGCGTGCTGCGATTCATGGGGTCGCAAAGAGTCGGACACGACTAAGCGACTGAACTGAACTGAACTGATACATACTAGGAAGATTTTAATGCTAGCAATTTGTTACTATTACAAATGCAACTTAACTATTTCCACTGTAGAGACACTTGATGAACATGTCAAAATAAGTGGCTGTAGCATTTTTTGAGTTTCATCAAATGAAAGCTTACCTGGATGTCCTACACAAGTTTCGAGGTTTAACGATGTCACCCTTCTTCTGGCACATGCTGACCCACTACAATAATATGAAGCATATCCATATCAGTTCAAGAACAAGGGGATTTTTCTCATCTTTTAATCATTGATTTCTAGTTCCACTCTTAAGACTCCAAGCTCTGAAGTGGTCAACCCCACCAGTTTTGTCTTATACAGTGCAATATGGGGTCTGTGTCTGGCATGGAAGAATTTCACAGCAGTCAGAGCAGCAGAAATTCTGCCCCGGGAACTCATCTTTTGGTCTCTGCTCAGTTCCAGTGTTTGGACAGTCGCACACAGAAAGATACATTCTCAAATAAGGAAGTCAATAAAAGATCCTTGTTTACACTTTCCACTCCTTTCTCATTCCATGTACGTACAGGGCCTTTCTCTGAGGTAATATCAACCTATTATATTTAATCAGTCAGCTTCCTTATACTGAAAGTTCATCAGAGGAAAAAAAATTCTTCTGATACCCTGTACTCCTTCACTTCTCTTGGTCAGTGTGATACAGACAATGCACGGGCCTGACACACAGAGTAAGCCACAAATTTTAGCCCTCCCAGTCACCTGGACATTTTACATTAACCTCCTGCTTCTACTGGGAAATGGTTGTTCTTATTTTATTATTTAGTGTGGTTTTTATTAGGAGAGGTCAGTTATTTAGAGGGGCAGATTTTTCTACCAACTGATCAAGAAACCAAGTGGAAGTTTTCCCATCTCAGGAAGCCAGTTTGATAGGAAAGCTTGCAGGACTTCCCTGGTGGTCCAGTGGTTAAGAATCCACCCGCCAATGCAGGGGACACAGGTCCCATCCCTGGTCAAGGAACTAAGATCCCACATGCCATGGAGCAGCTAATCCTTTGCACCAAAACTCCTGAAGCCTGTGTGTCCTGGTACCTGTTCTCCACAACTACAGAGAAGCCCCAGCTTTCTGGCACTAGAGAAAGCCCATGTGCAGAAGCAAAGAGCCTGTGAACCACAGTGAAGACCCAGCGCACTCAAAAAATAAAATAAATTTGTAAAAGTACTTCAAAAAAGAAAGGAGAGCTTGCATTAGGCAGCTGTGGGAGGGTGCGTTCTCTTCTGACCATGACTGGCCTCCATTTGCCCCCCCACATCATCTTAGCAGCCCCTCTGACAGAGTCCCTATGCCCATTTTTCATTCTAGCTACCCAGCCTTTAAGCATCCTACCCACCTGGGAAGAACTCCAGAGGAGAGGAAATACAAGACTCTACTTCCTACTTTAGAAGCCAAAGAGGGCAGAGAGTTTCTACGCACACAGTGAGGAAACTAGGATCTCCCCTGGGCTCGGCAGATGGAAGGTCCCATTCGGGACACGCAGTCTATCGGGAGGTAGTGGTCTTTGCCAGGGGCGGAGCTGGGTTTGAGTCTCCAGGAACATGGTGACAAATGCCAGGGGGTGGCAGAGCCCAGCAGGGCTATGACAAGTGTCCGGTAGTGATAGCCCCAGAGGTAGCATTTTAAGCAGATTACCCATTTGCAGGAAGATCTCAGCTGTGTCTTGCCTCCCTTGATTTCTTCTTAATTACTTTTTTTGGTGTACGGTGTTTTACATGTTGTGTTAGTTTCTACTGTATAGCAAAATGAATCGGCCATACATATACACATACTCCTTTTTTTGGATTTCCTCCCCATTCAGGCCACCACAGTGCAAGAAGCAGCTCCCTGTGCTATACAGTGTTCTCATGAGCTATCTATTTTATACATAGTATCAATAGTACATCTGCATCAATCCCAGTCCTCCCAACTGCCCACCCCAGCCCCCTTGGTATCCATATGTTTGTTTTCTTCATCTGCGTTTGCCTCCCTTGACTTTTACTCATTTCCATAGCCGGATTCTCTAGCCTTCCTGCTGATTCTCTGAGCTTCATGTATGCCTCCAGTAAATTCGTCTTCAGCTCCAGTCAACGAGAAGAGATTTTCGTGGGTTGCAAACAAGAATTCTGACCAATATGCCAATTTCTCCTTCATGGACACGTAGTCCAACAACAAATGAGTATGGCAGGCTTGACTGGATCATTTCCATCTCTTGGGTCAACCTTCCAATCATGCGAACTGCTTTGCTTCATCTTAAATCAGAAGGAGCTGTTTGAACTCCAAAGGACAGGAACATGGGACCTTAGAAGACAAATGCCACAGAGCCCCAAGAAAACTAGGAGAACTGACCGGGGACGGAGGATGTTCTTCTGACATCTTCTCTGCAGAGAGGTACGGTCACTTTAAGAAAAAATGGAAAGAACTCTGTATATTGATTCTTTTCTTAAAAAATGAAGTTTATTTTGCTTTCCACCCCAAATATAGAATGAATTCATGTTCATTGTAGAAGAATGTGAAAGAAGGAAAAAAAATTACCTGTCACTCTACCGGCCACCAAGGGCCACAGTTGAAGTTTTAGTGTGTCTTTCTAGTATTTTTTCCTAAAAAATGTTTTCATAGCTATGAACATCCTAGTCTATGCTTATTAAAATTTGGAAAAGAGTTGGAAATTACCTGGTGGTCCAGTGACTAGGAAAACATGCTTTCACTGCTGAGAGCATGGATTTGATCCCTGGTAGGGGAACTAAGATCTTGTGAGCCACAAGGGCAAAACAAAAACAAATGTGGAAAAGAGCAAAACATTTCCATTACACAGCGATAGATAGACAGTAGATAGTAGATGGAAGATAGATAAATAATAGAAGATAGAGAGACATATTCCCAGCTGCTAAATGCAGGACAGAGAACTCTATTATTTGGCTGAAAGAAGCATTTTTCAAAATGTGTCCCATGGAACACATGGGCTAGCTGCTATAGAAATAATATAAAAAGAAATGTCCTCGATCAGGTAAGTTTGGGAAACGCTGAGTTAAAGTTGAACACATTGTTTTATTGCATGAATCTTTAGAGCTTCTAACACATTAGGGTACAGTGTGATTCTTTTGTTTTCTTTTTCTTTTTTGGGTGCACTGGGTCTCAGTTGAGGCATGCAGGACCTTGATTCCTGACCAGGGATTGAATTCTGGCCCCTTGCATTGGGAGGTCAGAGCTTTAGCCACTGGACTACCAGGGAAGTCCCTGCAGTGTGAGTCTTAAAGAGAGCAGCATTTCCCAAACATGTGTGACCATGGAACTCCCCTTTGAAAACACATTTCCCAGGACCAGTGTTCTAAGGAGTACTGACCCAGAAAGGCTAGATCTTCATATTGCTTTACCTTCCTTCCCCTTCATTATTGAAAAACCAGTCCAGGATCAGTCAGGAAAATGGAGAATGTATTTCAGATACATATAAGCAAACTTTGGAAAAGAAATGACAGAATGAGATCTTGGAAGTAAAATTTCTTTGCTGATTTATTTACCTGTAAGATGCCACCCCACTCCGGTACTCTTGCTGGGAAAATCCCATGGATGGACTGGTAGGCTGCAGTCCATGGGGTCGGTAAGANGGAGAATGTATTTCAGATACATATAAGCAAACTTTGGAAAAGAAATGACAGAATGAGATCTTGGAAGTAAAATTTCTTTGCTGATTTATTTACCTGTAAGATGCCACCCCACTCCGGTACTCTTGCTGGGAAAATCCCATGGATGGACTGGTAGGCTGCAATCCATGGGGTCGGTAAGAGTCGGACAAGACTGAGCAACTTCACTTTCACTTTTCACTTTCATGCACTGGAGAAGGAAATGGCAACCCACTCCAGTGTTCTTGCCTGGAGAATCCCAGGGACAGGGGAGCCTGGTGGGCTGCCATCTATGGGGTCACACAGAGTCGGACACGACTGAAGTGACTTAGCAGCAGCAGCAGCAGCAGCAAGAACATGTTCTAGGGAATAAAGTTTATAGGCCAACGTCAAATCCAGACCTGAGAGAACTGAGAATAGAGCAATGGTGAATTCTAAGGGAACAATCTTATCTTGGGAAATGTTGCTGCGTAAATGAGTTTATCCACATTTAAGTAGAAAATCCAATTAACCTATTAGACTAGAACACTGCATCGCTAGACTAAGGAGATTAGCTTCACGTTGCTCAATATCATTTTAGTACCTCCCCCTTAAAAAGCACAGTTCCATATGACCAAAAAAAAAAAAATTTTTTTTAATGATGCAAACAAGGATAAATGGGAAAATGAAGAACTCAAGAAGTATAGTTTAGGAAATGAGAATATCCTCACCAGAAGAAAGCATGACTGACAGAAGAAACTTCAGTGAGAAATCCTGCTCTTGTCTCATCTCTTTGCCAGCCAATCTAACATCTGATTAGACTCCGAGTAAAAAACCTGCCACAGAGGCTGTGGTTCCAGGGGCAGAGTAAGAATGAAAAAGGGGCTTCTTCCATTAATCCAACAAGTCTGAATGTCCACTTGACATTTGCAGCAGTTGAGGTGAGCAGGAAGTAAAAAAGAATCCTGAGCTGGGTGTTGTCTCCTAACACACACCTTGTTTACTACCTTGGGGTCAGCTCAGTGACCTCGCCTGGTGCCAAAACCAGCCCCAAGACTCCGCAGTATTCCTGAGCCTGGTGTCTGTCGCTTTAGGAATAAACTAAATGTTTAGGAAAGTCTGGGAATTACCAAAGTTCAAAAGTACCTTTATTCTTTTGTGAAGGAGCCTGAAATATATTCTAGGACAACTTCCTAATTTTTTCGCCTAAAGCTTTCATCCTGCTTCTGTTCGGTGAGCCACCAGGCAAGACCCCCGACACCAAGCTGGACAACTCAAGCTGCGGGTGACCCTTGAGAGGGAGACAGAATCTGAGAACATCAGAGCTGGAGGGGACCTTGACGATACTCTCTTCTAACCCAACCCCCTCCATTTATAGATCCCAAAACATGAAGCCAGAAACCCACCCAGAAGCCTGAGAGTCAGTGTGCTTTCCTCCCTTCATCTATTTTTGTGCACTTTTCCCACGGCATCGAGCCAGAGCATCTACATCAGTAATGTCCGGAGGATTTATGAGGCCAAGCAATCCTTCAGGTTTCTACACAGACCTAAACAGGAAACCCACACAAGGAAATGCCCTTTCTGTTTGCCGGCCGAATTCCCAGGATGCCTTCCCCAGAGTGCCCTGGCTGGAACAAAACAAAAGCTGGCACAACCAATGCCCTCAGCTCCGGAGGCAGAGGTGCCCTCCCCACCATCACCACCCCTTCCCCAGTCCTGTGCTAATTTAACAGCTCTTCTCAGGCCTGCACTTGAGGTTGTGCCATTGGCCTAGATGCTGAGTAGGGGTCAGGCTGGAGATCCCCCCACCCCTCGGCTCTCTGACTGAGTTCCAAGCTTGACTCCTGCTTTTTTTACCTGTGTGAAATTAATTACCTGGGGAAATTAGGCATCCCTCTCACACCTCTCCTGGTCCTTCTTTATGCTGCATTTTGCTTCCAAAGGATGACTTGGGGCTGAAAGAATGTGTGCATTTCCTAGCTAAGGAGCACCTGGCAACTTCTGAGCCCCTCTGAGCCACCCTGGTGCAGTGTGACAGCCTCTTGATGGGACACAGCTCTGCTCCCCTTTGCTGGAACCCCAACACCCAGTGTCCTGTCAATCTTCTCTCCCTGCATCAATAGTTCATCTGCCCTCCCGTTCAGCCATTCTGGCCCAGCATGGCCTGTTTAAATCTCTTCAGCTCTCCTTGTAAGATTTAAAACTGCAGAAAGAGACTGTTGCTCAGGGCCGGACAGGAAGGAAGCCTGCATTCCTGGCTCAGCGAACAGAACAGCGGTGCCGCTGACCCTTCGCCCCCTCCTCAAGGCATCCTCTCAGGCTGACACCAAAAATAGACTCTCTCCTCCTCGGTTGCCTGCCCCCACCTCCCCTCGGGAAAGAAGACAGAGGCGTCTAGTGAGCCAACAGTATTATCAGGGCCTGACTGTCTTTCAGGAATTACCAGATGTTGGGAAGAGGATAATGTGTCATTTCCTTGGACAAGTAGTCTGGGCATTTGTGTATTTCCTGTTGAGCCAGCTCTTTAGGAGAATGTGATGCACCAAGAGGGAAGGACAAACCACTCTGCCTTCCACCCTCAGGTACTGAGGGGCCTCTCCGAAGCCTTCAGTTCCAATCCTTCCTTAAGAAAGTAGCTCTGTCCTCTGTAGGCACAGGTGACACCACGAGGAATCAACACAAGTTAAAACCAAGGCTTTGGGGACTTCCCTGCTGGTACAGTGGGTAGAAGTCAGCCTGCAAATGCAGGGGACAGGGGTTCGATCCCTGGTTTGGGAAGATTCCACTTGCTGCAGGCAACTAAGCCCGTGGGCCACAGTTACAGTGCCCATGCAAGTACAGCTCATTTACCGCAACCGCAGAGTAGCCCCTGCTCGCCACAACTAGAGAAAGCCTGCATGCAGCAATGTAGACCCAACACAGCCAAAAATACAGATATGAAATAAAGCAAGGCATTGGAAGCAGGATGAAGGCTCAAAGGGAGAAGGACAAGGAGCCAAGGGATGGTGGGAGAGGGGTTGGAGTAATCAAACTGTCCCTCCATCCTCCCGTATCATCCAGCTCAGTGGATGATACAGGCCACATCCACCAGGATCCTCCCACCCCCTAGCCATCCCTACCAATCTGAAACTCTGGGCCTGAAGCCCAGTGCTCTTTTTTGAGCCTTCCAGGTGATTTTGATGGTGCCTTCAAGTTTGAGAACCTTTGACCAAGATAGAGATGCATGTAAGGGTCCTCAGAAGACAAAAGAAGAAGAGATGGTGTGAGATGGTTACCTGAGAAAATGCTTTACAGAACTTGTGGAAGTGGGAGGGAAGGACGGGACTTCTGGATGCGGTTATCTTGGCAAGAGAAACATTCTAGAAATAAAAAATGAAATGACAGTGGATGAAATGGAGCTCTCTCTCTTTATTCAGGCTGCAACTAGTTTGTGGCACTTCCAGAACGTGA
>SJYA01002259.1:350582-367242 GCA_006410615.1 Neotragus moschatus
CCCCCAATTTTTCCATGATAAATAGGTATTTTTACAACCAAAAAATTTTTAATAAAGTGACAAGCTTGTTGGGTCAAAATGGTCATTTAAACAAATTCTCTAGCACTCTCCAGAGGCCAGCTCTCCAAGAATTTATGTCACACAGATAATTAGCACCACCTGTTACACTCGTGCTAAAACAGGGCATGAGGAACGTTGGATTCAGAATGCATAAAGAGATTGTTAAAGTCATCAGCTCCAGTTCAAACCAGCACAGCAGGGAGAGCTCCAGAAAAATGAGCCAGAGCCCACTCTGGGGCACCCTGGCCTCACTGGGGCCCAGCCCCACACCCTGGCCACCTCCCCTGCCTCCTGGGTGCCTCCAGGCGGGATCTGAGTGCCCTGAGTGCTGCAGCCCATGGGGTGGGCCATCCCTCTGGATGGCTTTGTTCAGAAACCTCGGCAGCCTCTCTGTTTTTACACCCCTTTTTCATAACAGGGATAGGCCGGAGGCTAAAACAGAACAAAACCACTGAAAAAGCCCTTCAAAGCCTGGAAAGGAAGAAAGGACAATGGAACGTGATGTAAGGGCAAGCAAACAGCCAGTGACTCAGCGCTTCTGCGCCATCAACACCAGCTGCAGTCCAAGGTGGCAGCCGCAGTGGCAGCTCACACAACAGCCACACACACACACACACACACACACACACACACAGTGCAAACATCGCCTGGAGAGCAAAAATTCTGGCTCTTGGACTGTGCTGCTGACAAGACACAGAATCAAAGGTTTCTGGAGCTGCAGACTTGGCAGGATGTATAAGGATTTCGCATGTTCATTCGGCTTTCCACTAACATTTTTTTATCAAGACTCTCTCTCTCTAAGGAGCTGGACATGTGTCCCTGGGGTCAAATTCTCCAAACCAGAACCAGTATCCACCAGCAAGCACAGCTATTTCTCACAGTTATGACTCCATAAAACATCCCAAGATGAAGTTCGGTTAGCATGGTAGATTTTAGTATTGGCTCCTCAAGAGGACTGTGTGTGGGTGGGGTGGGCATATAATTCCCACCCTTCATGAGTCATGGAAGGGGCTGGGAAACTACAAATGGGAGTGAGACTGTCCCACAGAATTCTGACTCAGGCAATAACTCAGTCTGCAGAAGTATTATTTTATTGACAGATGCATTTCTTAACTCAGCCTTTACCACAGTTCACAGTGGGCTTAGGCTGGCCCCCACATCTTGCAGGTGGCTCTGCAACCACAGGGCCCACACCCAGGAACCCTGCAGATCAGTGGCCCTAGAGGCCTGGTGCTTACAGCTTACCACCAAATCCACACTTGTGATCAGTACCACTCATGGGATGGGATCCAGAAGCAAGTTTTTGTCACCCACTGCTCCTTCAAAATATATTCCATGAGCTCTTTCCTGCCATTAGACTAAATGCTGTGGACTCCAGAATTTTTATGTTCATGCTGAGATACTGGATCATTCTATGGACAGATGTTAAATCACAAAACACAGTTTCATTTCAGAAATTAGGTGTCTGGGCCAAGTATCCAGAATATTAACATTGTGACATTCATTTCAAGGTGAGGCTTCACAGCCCTTCCCACCCCCAGCCTGTAGGTAGGAGCAGAGGTCAGGGGACAGTACAGTTCTTAGCAGGCTCTCTGAGGCCCTGGCAGATGTGAAGAGGACTCTCTTCTCTAGGTCTGACTTTTGTTTCAGTCTCATGTTGGCACCTTGATGCCTCATTCTGCCTGCTGCTCCTCCCACACAAATTCTCCCTCCCTGTGATGATCCCCTCACCCCCTTACCTTCTCAGGCCAACTCATTTCAAATGTCTTTGGTCTGCTCTCTCCATCAGGAGGCCCACATTGGTTGGTCCTTGCTTTTTGTGAAAGAACAGTTCTTTCCTTTTCAAAAAAATCTTTTATTTATTTATACTTTGTGTGTGTGCGTTTCTTGGGCAGTTCTTTCTTAAACGAAGCCCTATTTTCTTTTCCTCTCTCTCTACCTATTCCCATGCCCATGCTGGGCTGGATGAATCACAAACTGGAATCAAGATGGGCAGGAGAAATATCAAGAACCTCAGATATGCAGATAACACCACCTTTATGGCAGAAAGTAAAGAGGAACTAAAGGGCCTCTTGATGAAGATGAAAAAGGAGAGTGAAAAAGCTGGCTGAATCAACATTCAAAAAATGAAGAACACAGCATCTGGTCCCATCACTTCATGACAAATAGATGGGGGAAAAGTGGAAACAGTGGCAGACTTTATTTTCTTGGGCTCCAAAATCACTGCAGGCAGTGACTGCAGCCACAAAATTAAAAGACATTTGTTGCTTGGAAGGAAAGCTATGACAAATCTAGACAGCATATTAAAAAGCAGAGAGATCACTTTGCTGACAAAGGTCTGTATAGTCAAAGCTATGTTTTTTCCAGCAGTCATGGATGGATGTGAATGTTGGACCATAAAGAGAGTGCCAAAGAATTGATGCTTTTGTATTATGGTGCTGGAGAAGACTCTTGGGAGTCCCTTGGAGATCAAACCAGTCAATCCTAGAGGAAATCAACCCTGAATATTCATTGGAAGGAGTGATGCTAAGGCTGAAGTTCCAATACTTTGGCCACCTGATGCGAAGAGCTGACTCACTGGAAAAGACCCTGATGCTGGGAAAGATTGAGGGAAGGAGGAGAAGGGGATGCCAGAGGACAAGATGGCTGGGTATGAGTTTGAGCAAACTCCGGGAGAAAGTGGCAGACAGGGAGGCCTGGCATGCGATAGTCCACGGGGTCACAGAGTCAGACATGACTTTGTGACTGAACAACAGCAGCAACCTATTCCCATGGCTGCAGCAGCTGTAGCCTCCGCAGGAGTTCCCCAAGGCACCTCTCAGACTGCTTCTCCTCTTGTAACCTGATGTGAAGGAGGCAATACTCCCAGCCCCACATCTCTTATGGAGGGCTGTCAATCATAACGTTCCTCACACATTCTCCTCTCTCCATTTTCTTGATCCTTCTCTATTCCTTCATGGATGGGGTTTTTTAAGGGTTGTATAAAACAGTGTTGAGATATTTCATTTGAAAAGCATGTATGGTCTGTCACATACATACCCAAAATGAACATACTATTCAACCAACCACCTGTGTGGACACATAAGAGTTGTCATCTATAAAAATGAGAATAGTATCTGCCCTTCTTACCTCACAGAAGTAGTGTCAGGATTAGGACAGGATCAGACAGGAAGTTCTGAAAATGCATGCCATCAGTGGTGTACAAGCCTGCTCCATCTGCTCTGACAGCTGTTGCGATCACCTTTGGAAACCCAGTCACCATGTTCTGTGATATCATATGAGTAGCTTGAAATCAGCCATGGTGAGAATATTTACACCATGGAAATGAGCAAGTGTTA
The DNA here is from genome assembly GCA_006410615.1 of Neotragus moschatus. Classification (NCBI taxonomy): domain Eukaryota; kingdom Metazoa; phylum Chordata; class Mammalia; order Artiodactyla; family Bovidae; genus Neotragus; species Neotragus moschatus. The sequence continues at coordinate 353,981 of SJYA01002259.1, forward strand.
CACATTAGAGCTTTCTCCCATCTCTCCATCCAATGGTGGCTTTAAATAGTTACGTGCATCTTCTTGTTATACATGATTTTTATCTGGAGCCCTCACATGACATGGCTAGAAGATAAAGCTCCCAGTTAGAACCATGACAAAGAAGAGGGCAGGCAAGTGAAGACTGCACTCCACATAGGAATATTCCTGGGAGTGGCCAGCAAAGATGTGCCAAAGGGAAGGGACAATTGAGTTCTCAGGGCCTGAGGAAGCACCTGTTTTCTCGGAAAAGTAATTTGCTAACAGATGGGCTAGAGGAGGGAGGGTTCCTTGCAGTGGCTGTGCAGGCTGGAACAGCTGCAGAGTGGTCCACCAGGCTGGGCACCCTGTTCTCAGGCCTGGAGGAGTCTCAGCTCCCACATGTCTTCCCCAGGGCCCAGGAGCAGAGAGGTGCACTCTGGCCCCACAAGCAATGTGCCCTTCATGGTCCCTGAGCTGTGTTCAACCTTCTGACCTTTGAAGGCTGCAGAATTGAGGATCATGAAGACCATTCATATTAGAAGGGAACAGAGGGGCTTGGGTAGCAATGGGGGATAGTGGAAGCCTTCTTGGGAGGTAGAAAGGCCAGGAGGACCTTGGCACTCTGCCCCTGGCAGGTGTACAGTCATCTGGCTTGACATCTTTCCCCATGATGTGAGAATGGGCCAGACTCGGAGGTGGTGGGGGCAGGGGGGTTAGTGAGTGCCCAAGCTCAGGGTGTGGAGGGTCAGCTCCTGGCTGTGACAATTACAATATTCCCTGGAGAGGGCATGCCATTAGAGAAAAACCTAAAATTCAACAGTGAAATAGCCTGTGGCAATGACCTAATGAATGAGTGATGGTTAAGGTCAGGTTCCTAAAGGAGCAACAGGTTCTGGGGCTGAGGACACTGAGCCTTACCCTGGTCAACTGCCCTATTTGCAAATCTCTCTACCACCTTGATTCTGAAGCTAAGAAAACCTTTACAAATCAAATTCACTCTGTTTTCTCATTTCTCCCGGTTTGTTTTCTTCTTGGACTCTTTATCTTTCCTGAAACTAGGTTTAACTGGATATTTTCTTTCTCTACTAGCCATGGATAGCCCCATTAGCTTTCTAATACTATCAGAGAGTCTTTCAATTATGTTGGAAATTAAGCCAAACTTGCCATCCTTAAAAATGTTTAAATTTCCTTGGAAGTCCCCTTAACCTGGTTTCCTTCATTCCCTTGGGCACAGAATCCTGATCTTGACACCTTATAACTCACTGCAGAAGACAGGAAGACACCAGTGTCAAAGGGCAGAGAACTCTTGAAACAGAGAAGGGACAGAACCTGAGAAGAGCCATTTCTTTCTGCCTCAGGTCACAAGTGACCGAGGAGAGAAGCTGCCAATCACTAAACTTGCTTCTTTTCAAAATACTAGTTTAGGAACACAGAGACATGAGGGATTGGAAATTATATTCTAATGTAAAGAAATGCATTGGATTTGATGTTGGAAAAATGACAGCTCTATCAGAGAGTAATGATAAATTATATATGATAGCATCCAAATTTAGAAAAGTAGAGAAGCTGAAAGCTCTGCTAAGGAGTCTCTGAACAACTTTCAACTCCAATCAAGTACTCTTAGGCTTAAATGATAATTATCCTCGATCCAAAGCTAACAGCTAAAAGTAAGTTCTGTTACCAGGGTGGCTTTCCATGGATTCTTATTTAGGACAGAGGTCCCAGGCCCAGACCTACCCTGTTGGGGCTGCCCAGGACCTGATGGCTCTATTAGACCCACCAAGACCTCTCTGAGCGTGTTTAAATGGGTGAAGAGATTGTCCCTCTGCCCCCAGCATACTATGCCTATTACTATACTACCATCTAATGGTGAGGTGCATTAAAACATAAATGTACCTAGTTCAAGGACCACTGGCAAATAGTTAGAATGTGTCTCTCTGTCTTTCTAGATAAGTCGCCAAATGGCCCCATAGTTCATAAAACATGGCCCCAAATCTAAGATTCCTGGTAAGGAGAAGGTAATGAAGTCTAATTTGCCTACCTGAAAAAAGATTGTGCTAGCATCAGGGAGAAGAGCAAGGCTTCTAAAACACTCCCAAAGTGTGCAAGGTAAGAGAAACTTATTTAAGATAGATGTTGCTTAAACTTTCCTATATATGAAAATTTAATAATAATGAAAAGATTTGTACAATATTGTATGTGTACAATGAGTTACTGTGTTACAGAGAGGATAAAAAATTAGATTATACCCATATGCAAAGACAATTCACTACTCTAAAAACAAAGCCCCACAGCAAAAATCAAGGTTTAATTGCTCTATAAGAAAACAGTAATATATTATCAACCCTTCACCCTCTGCTCCTGTTGGTCAAGATTTTAGATTATTAAAAATCCATTTTGGGGATTTTCCTTCAGTACTAAACATTGAAACTGGAGATTGTTTGGGGAAATTTACTGAGCCATGAAAACAAAGACTACTCCCCTCCCCCGCTCTCCCCCTTCTCCAAACACACAAGACACACACATCAGGGATTTTTCCACTTCCTGAGTTAGCACCACCAATAACTCAACTCTAAATAAACATCAGAAGACAGACCGAACCTCAAGAATTCCTGGGATGCAGCTAGCTAGCGGGTCCACAGTGCATCAAGACTCGCTGCAGAAACCCCAGAGCTGGGTCCTTCGTGGGGCTGGGAGACTGGCCTGGACAGATGACAACCAGATACTAGACAGCTTGTGAGGGATGAGCTGCCATGGGAACAGCAGGCAGGATGGGTAGGTAGAATTAGGATATCCTGAAACATAGCTTCCAACGCTCATTATGCTGTGAACTTTTGAGGACCATCATTAGTAAACTTACCACAACCTAGAAACACAAATTGCAAGTTGGCCTCCAACCAGGATAGTGGGTAGGTGGGTCACCATAATACCAGAGAAAATCCTTCCTGGTTGAGGTCCACCTGGATGCGCCCCTTCCCACACAGCACCCCTCCCCAACGTCTGGAGCTCAGAAGAGTGGAAATGGATGTGCTGCTGTTAAAAGCACACTTAGAAGCACTGAGCTGTGCAAAACCACCACATCTCTTCCTCTCCTGACCTTGGTCTCACCCCAGCACAGAGATAGAATAAAACCACCAGTTCTATCTTCTAAATCATTGGTTCTCTGAGGGTTGTTCCTCAGCCAGCAGCATCACCTCAGAACTGATTAGAAATGCAAATTCTTGGGTTCCACCCCAATACTATGGACCAGAAACTCAGAATCTGGAGTTTTAACAAGTTCTCTTGTGGGACTTGTTGATTCTGATGTCACATAAGCTGGAGAGCTGTGGTTGTAAATGGAGACACTGCAGGGAACACGTAGAGATGCACTTTGTTGGCTGTGTGCATGCTAAGTCGCTTCAGTCGTGTCTGACTGTGTGACTCTGTGGTCTGTAGCCCGCCAGGCTCCTCTGTCCATGGGATTCTCCAGGCAAGAATACTGAAGTGGACTGCCATGCCCTCCTTCAGGGGGTCTTCCCGACCCAGGGATCATACGCACATCTCTTATGTCTCCTGCATTGGCAGGCGGGTTCTTTTCCACTCGGGCCACCTGGGAAGCCCCAGTTTGCTGGTTAACCAAAGGCAAACGAAGGTGCAATCAAGTGAGCTAAAACTGTAGCTCTGGAGTCAGTAGCTTCATCCTGTACCCTCAGCTCCCTCGAGGGTCAAGCACTGTGTCATCTTGGTCCAGACGCCCCCACCCCCAGTAGCTTTAGAGGGTCTTCCCACCTCCTCTCCCTGGGAACTGAAGCAAAGCACAGGACAAGGCTAGTAATCCACGGTAGAGTCAAACAGAGACGTCCCCAGGGGACACTACAGCTCCTTATTTTGTTTGTTAATCTTTGGGATCAGTGGTTCACTTCCAGGTCGGGCAAGAATGGTTGGCAAGCGGTGGTTGTTAGGTGGGAGAAACACCAGCCTGGAACACTAAGATCTCACTGTTCTCAGAGGAAACGGCGTGGCCCTGCTGGCAGCTTGGGAACTGAGATAGCAACTAAGTCACTAACAGAACCGAGGGCAAGAGGGTGCAAAGCAATTGATTTCAGGGGTTTTCTTTTTCTCTGATAAATACAAACATTACGTAAAAGTCTAAATAATCCTTTAACTAAAACCCACACTGTTAGCATTGTGTCAACTGGGAAGGCAGTGTCTTAAAACTGTAAAACGACTGCATGTGACAGTAAGCTGGGAGAGGGTAGGGGTGCAGAGGAGAGAGAACTGGGAGAACCGGACAAAGTATCCCTGGATTATTTTTTAATGAAGTATGGCCCCGTTCTTTTATCAGAAAACATTTGGACTATGAGGTTTTCCACATAGCTACTAATAATAACTTGTCAATTTGCCTAGCTAGAGGCTAGAGAGTTGGAATTTACAAATAATGAAGAGCAGAAAGAGAGCCGAAGAGGAAGCCAGTTCTTTTCCTTGGGAATAACCAGAACATGCTTTTGGACAACCATCCCCAGAAAACAGCAGGAAAGCAATTGGGCTAGTCCAAGAGAAATTAGGCTATAGATCCGTATGGAGTAAGGCTTTCCCATCTCTGTTTACAGAGCCGGAACCAACCCCGGAAGCCCCAGAACAGAGAGTCATCACCAAGGGCACTCCCCTCCCTGGCTGACCTTGAACTGCTGCTCGGTGCTCTCATCAAGGCTGAGAGGCAGTGACAACATGTGCTGAAGTAAAGTCCATGAGCCTCCAGGGCTCGACCCCAGGGTGGGGACAGATTGGATGTCTCTAGGCTATATAGTTGGTCGCCAAAGAGGACAAAGCCCCACAGTGTTGAGATGACCCCAGAGCAGGCAGCAGGTGGAGGGGCTGTCATCTTTGCTCTGAGCCAGCCAGCCTCAGAGCCGCCAGAGCAACACGTAGAAACTACGAAATGAAATCACCTGTGGCACTGAGGCTCTGCTTCTGCTCCTTGATAAGCTCATTCCCTCAGTGAAGGGAAATGATCTATTAAAATACACGTTTCTCCCTCAACCCCTCCTGTGAATCTCATCCTTGCTTAAACAAACCCATTTCTCCTACAGGCAAGACAATGATCAGGGGTGGTGATAGGGGGAGGGAGGTTCTTCTGGACAGAGGAAGGGAAACTTCCTCGATGACTCAATAACTACTAGGGACCCCTCTTCTGTGTGCGTGCATGCTAAGTCCTTCAGTCATGTCCGACTCTTGTAACCCTGTGGGCTGTAGCCCACCAGGCTCCTCTGTCCATGGCGATTCTCCAAGCAAGAACACTGGAGTGGGTTGCCATACCCTCCTCCAGGGGATCTTCCCAATCCAGGGATTGAAACTGTGTCTCCTGTGGCTCCTGCATTGCAGGAAGATTCTTTACCACTAAGCCATGGGGAAGCCCCTCCACCCTCGCCTTTTTGTGTACCTATTGGTGAACTGAATACACTCATTGGAGAGTTCACACTGCCCACTCCCACCCTCCACACTCACCGGCCTGTGCTTCTTCCCAGACGCTTCAGAACCTCTAGCCATGCAATGGAAGTGTGTCGGCTGCTGCCAGAGCAAACTGCCAAGGAAGCCTGCAGAAGCGTTCAGGTTCATTAAAAGCCAATAACAAGAAATGAATTTTTCACCTGGTTTCCTATGGAAAAAAATAATACCAGGGAGGGGAAAAAAAAGTGTGTGTACAATACATGTGTGAGCACGTGTGTGTGTGTGTGTGTGTGTGTGTGTGCTCCTCTCTTTCTTCTCAGATAGTTATTCTTTCAGCCAATAAACATTTTTGATACCTACTATGTTTAAGGCTCTGTGCTAGATTCTGTTAACAAACAGGAATGAGACACAGTCCCTGACTCCCAGGAGCTCAGTCTAGAGGAGACATAAAAACTAGGAAATCGCATTAAAAGTTCTGTAATAAAGGCTCATTCATCTGCTCAACAAAGATTTACTGTGCACGATGTGCCAGCCTCAAGTATGAACAAATAATTTTAAAAGCACAGAGGCCATATATAACTACCATTCCTCTTTCAAATAGGAAAGATAGGATAAGAGAGCTCCCATGTCGACATTCTGAAAGGCTAGGGCCCAGATCTTTTCACAGACTCATCATATGGGGTGTGTGACAAACACTGAATGAACAATGTCTCCTAAGAATGAATTTCCTGTCCTGTTATTCACCAGGCAATTTCAACTTAACCTTTCTTTGCCAATCATTCATCAATTCCACAAACATTTATTGAACAGCTACAATGTGCTGAGAACAGGGGCTGCAGAAACAAGAAGCTCGCTGGTTGTTCACATTTCAGAACAAGCAAATAACTACCAGACAGCATGAGAGCAGTCTTTCATGAGGATCAGATTCCTGTGGAGTGGCTACAGAGGAGGGGACTGTCACCCAGCCTGGGACAGGAGGGAAAGGTCTGCAAAGGCTTTCTGAAGTGAAGCCTGAGTCTCAAAGAAGGATGCATAGGAATGAAACCAAGTTGTGTCTGCCCTAGGGATGACCTTTCAGACAGAGATTTCAACTTAAAAAGACTAAGAGGAGAGAGGCAGCTGGGGCTCATGGGGATCTGCAGCAGTTCAATATCTGGGGCTTTGTACTTCCGAAAACTCAATTTTGTCAGAGTTGTTTGGCATCCAGTTAGCTTCCTTCAGCTAACCAAATTCTTGAGAAGATGCGTAGCACATAGAATGCCAATTTCTCTACTTAGAGTGAGTCTGTCTGGTGGGCCAGATGTTTGTGTGGGCCCTGGAATCCAGATGCATGCAGAAGGATGCTGAGTGAGCATGAAATTGGAGCAAGATGCAAAGTCAATGGTCTTGTCATCAACTTCTGATGGCATCGTATCTGTCTCCAGTACCAGCTCCTCTCCCCCTCCCTTCACAGCCAAACTTCTGGGATGCACTTTTCTCACCATCCTCAGCCCATAAACTCCCCACCACACTGTAATGTGGATTCTACCCCAACTTCTCCCCTGAAACTGCCTTCGCCTTGGTCACAAATGCTCTCTTTGTAGCTAAATACAGGATCCCTTTTACTCAGTCTCCTTAGCATCTCTTGGAGAAGGAAATGGTAACCCACTCCAGAATTCTTGCCTGGAGAATCCCATGGATAGACGAGCCTGGCAGGCTACAGTCCATGAGGCTGCAAGAATTGGACAACTTAGCGACTAAACCACCATTAGCATCTCCACAGCTTCTGCGCCTGAGACCTGCTCTCGTCCCTTCACATCTGTACACCATTCCTCCAGTTTTCCCTCTGATGCTTCTGGCTGCTACTTCTCAGGCCCCTCGGTGTCAGGTTCCTTTTCCTTCCTGCAGCTGGTAGCTTCCCTCTCTATCCTACTCTAGGTGAGATCGCAGCTTCAGTTGCTATCTATATTCTCTGCTGCTGCTGCTGCTGCTGCTGCTGCTAAATCGCTTCAGTCGTGTCCGACTCTGTGCAACCCCACAGACGGCAGCCCACTAGGTTCTCCCATCCCTGGGATTCTCTAAGCAAGAACACTGGAGTAGGTTGCCATTTCCTTCTCCAATGCATGAAAGTGAAGTCGCTCAGTCATGTCCGAGTCTTAGCGATCCCGTGGACTGCAGCCTACCAGGCTCCTCCGTCCATGGGATTTTCCAGGCAAGAGTACTGGAGTGGGGTGCCACTGCNAGACGGCAGCCCACTAGGTTCTCCCATCCCTGGGATTCTCTAAGCAAGAACACTGGAGTAGGTTGCCATTTCCTTCTCCAATGCATGAAAGTGAAGTCGCTCAGTCATGTCCGAGTCTTAGCGATCCCGTGGACTGCAGCCTACCAGGCTCCTCCGTCCATGGGATTTTCCAGGCAAGAGTACTGGAGTGGGTTGCCATTGCCTTCTCCGATCTATATACTCTAAAGATTCCCAAATCACTACCTGTGACTCAAATGGCTTTTTTTTTTTTTTAATTGTGGTAAAATACACATAACATAAATGAACCGTCATAACCATCTTTGGGGGTCTTTTTTTTATCATAACTACTTTTAAGTTCAGTAGTGTTAAGTACATTCACATTGTTGTACAACCATAGCTATGGCTCGTCTCCAGAATTCTTTCTCATCCTGCAAAATTTAACTTATGTGCAGAGCACATCATGAGAAACGCTGGGCTGGATGAAGCACAAGCTGGAATCAAGATTGCCGGGAGAAATATCAATAACCTCAGATGTGCAGATGACACCACCCTTATGGCAGAAAGCAAAGAATTAAAGAGCCTCTTGATTAAAGTGAAAGAGGAGAATGAAAAAGTTGGCTTAAAACTCAACATTGAGAAAACTAAAATCATAGCATCCGGTCTCATCACTTCACGGCAAATAGATGGGGAAACCGGAAATAGTGGCAGACTTTATTTTTGGTGGCTCCAAAATCACTGCAGATGGTGACTGCAACCTTGAAATTAAAAGACATTTACTCCCTGGAAGGAATGTTATGACCAACCTAGACAGCATACTGAAAAGCAGAGACATTACTTTGTCAACAAAGGTCCATCTAGTCAAAGCTATAGTTTTTCCAGTGGTCATGTATGGATGTGAGAGTTGGACTATAAAGAAAACTGAGCACTGAAGAACTGATCCTTTGTTGGAGAAGACTCTTGAGAGACCCTTGGACTGCAAGGAGATCCAACCAGTCCACCCTAAAGGAGATCAGTCCTGAGTGTTCATTGGAAGAACTGATGTTGAAGCTGAAACTCCAATACTTTGGCCACCTGATGCGAGGAACTGAGTCATTGGAAAAGACCCTGATCCTGGGAAAGATTGAGGGCAGGAGGAGAAGAGGACAACAGGGGATGAGATGGCTGGATGGTATCACCAACTCAGTGGAGATGAGTTTGAGCAAGCTCCAGTCAGACACGACTGAGTGACTGAACTGACTGCTGCTGCTGCTGCTGCTAAGTCGCTTCAGTCATGTCCGACTCTGTGCTACTCCATAGACAGCAGCCCACCAGGCTCCCCCATCCCTGTCCCTGGGATTTTCCAGGCAAGCACACTGGAGTGGGTTGCCATTTCCTTCTCCAATGCATGAAAGTGAAAAGTGAAAGTGAAGTCACTCAGTCGTGTCCAACTCCTAGCGACCCCATGGACTGCAGCCTACCAGGCTCCTCCATCCATGGGATTTTCCAGGCAAGAGTACTGGAGTGGGGTGCCATTGCCTTCTCCTCTGAACTGATCTTAATGGGTATAAGATTCAAATGAGTTTTGTCAACTCTAGACTTGTATAGCCAGCTGCCTACTGGACATCTCAATCCGAATATCTTAGAGAACCTTGGACTCAACTTGCCCAAAACAAAAACTTCCCCCAAACCTCATCCCCTGTGGTGTTCTCTGCCTTTCCAAACCCTACCACCATTCATCCAAGTGCCAAAGCTAGATAACTAGATGGCTTTCTTGTCAGTTTCAACAATTCTCACACCCTACTAGCTCCTGAATTTTTTCACTTCTCCACATCTGGCCCCAACACTACCATCTCAGTTCAGGCCAGGGCCATCTGACATCTGAATGGCCACCAGGGTCCCTGCCTCCTGCCTTGTTCCAGCTGTTATAATCTTCTCACTTCAGTCATTTATCTCTTTAAAATGCAGATTTGATCCCATCTTCCCCTGTTTAAAATCCTTCAGAGGCTCTACAATGTTTTGGGCATAAAGCTAATGTCCCTAGAAGGAAAAATTCTGCAGTGTGGCCCTTTTTGATATGGTCATATGACCTTCTGATTCAAGCCTAATTTCTTGTCATTTCCTGGTTTTGTCTTTCGAGCTCATTTGGAATCACTAGCCATTGCCCAGATGTGTTACAATTGCAACTCCTCTCCTCAGGAATTCTTGATCTAGAACATCCCTCCCCTCCCCAGCTTCCTCTCTTGCCTAACTTTATTGAAATGTCACATTCTCTGGGATCCTTCCACCCTCCCTGAGCTGGGTGTTTTTTCCAGTGTTCCCATAATACTCACCACACTGCCCTCACCCCTAGACTGTGAGCACTTTCAGGTTCTGGACTCTGATTTGTTTATCTTTGGATCCCCAGAATCTAGCACAGAGCTTGACACACACTAAGTGCCTGTTGGGTGGTCAAGGAAGGCTTCCTGGAGGAGATGACAACTAACCTGAGTCCTAATTAGTGGCTAAGAATTGACCACATGAAAACAGGTCAGGGAATATCTTGAGCAGTGGAGGCAACAAACAAAGAGGCAGTAGAAAATGAGACAATAGAGAACAGCAGGTTATTCAAGGTGGCTGTAGAATAAGACATGTGAGTTACCAGAGACAAGCCTGGGGCAATTTCACCAACAGACTCAGAGGAGAATCTATCAGGGAACCCTGGCCAGGGTGCCGAAGTATGGAACTATTTACATAAAATGAGCTAGGGGTGACCCTTGTGGCTCAGCTGCTAAAGAATCTGTCTGCCACGCAGGAGACCTGGGTTCAATCCCTGGGTTGGGTAAATCCATTGGAGAAGGGAAAGGCTACCCACTCCAGTATTCTGGCCTGGAGGATTCTATGGACTGTACAGTCCATGGGGTCACAGAGTTGGACATGACTGAACCACTTTCACTTCATTTCACTTCACTTCACCTGAGCACCAACATTCAAAATTAAAGACCAAGTGACAGATAAGTGTGTTTTCCGCCCAGAGTATATATGTTTGAATTAAGTGATGGATGTGCCATTTACCAAGTAGCTCCTCATCACGTATTTGGTAAACTCAACTGACTAAAGCATTAAGTAAAAAAATACTGACAATAATAATAAAATATATAATATACACTACTGCTGCCGCTGCTAAGTCGCTTCAGTCGTGTCCGACTCTGTGCGACCCCATAGACGGCAGCCCACCAGGCTCCCCTGTCCCTGGGATTCTCCAGGCAAGAACACTGGAGTGGGTTGCTATTTCTTTCTCCAATGCATGAAAGTGGAAAGTGAAAGTGAAGTCTCTCAGTTGTGTCTGACTCTTAGCAACCCCATGGACTGCAGCCTACCAGGCTCCTCCATCCATGGGATTTTCCAGGCAAGAGTACTAGAGTGAGGTGTCATTGCCTTCTCCAATAACATACACTAAAGTATAATAAGATAATGAAAATTAATAAAGACACATTAAATAAAATATAATAAATATAGCAAAAATAATATTAATAACATTACAAAATGAAACATAACACTTCAGGAAATGAGTCAGAGGTTGAGGGATACATGCATGAAATCAGGAGAGCTCGAGCTGCCTGAAATTGGGAACCGCTAGTTCTTCATAGTCCCTAAAGATCAAGAAGTCAGAAGAGAAAGGAGTACAAGCAGAAAGGGAGGAAGCAAGAGAAAAGAGGTTGAGAGGGGTCAACAGTGAGCATTTGGCACAGGAGAGCACTAGTGGGGTTGCTGGTGATTTATTCTGAGGAGGAAAGCCCTTCACACTCATTCTGTCAATGACGGAAGAACCTGAGCGACGGAAGACAAGTCCTGTAGCCACAGACCTTTTGTCTTTAACGTACAGGAACCTACCCAGCCCTGAGCGAAATTTTCAGGATTCAGACTTGTGTCCTTGCTGGCAATGTGTCTCCCTAAACTGACTTTCAACTTACTGTGTCCATCACTGGGTCCTTGTTCTTTATGCTTTTCACGTCCTTCCTCCCCTGCCGCTCAACCCCCATCTTTCTTGTTCTTAACTCAGTTATGTTTGCTTGATAAATCAAGCTTTATGTTCAACTTGATGAATCAAGAGTTATGTTTACTGATAAATAGGTCCTGTCACATACATCCTTGGGGTAATTTCAGCTTGTTCCCACTGGCCTTTCAGACTGGCTATTCCTTCTCTGGCTACCTGCATTCTGGCTTTCCTTTCCTGGATCAAACCCACTTGACCGCCCCCTGCCCCGCCCCCGACATAACTGAGAAGGGCTCGCTTAGACTACCTGGTGTTTGATGCTCAGCCTGGAGCAACAGGACGGGGAAGAAATTCTCCGTTGGCGCTATCAGCTTGTCCCGAGAGCTCTGTGAAAGGAGGGAATGCTGACAACGGACGCCTGTGCAAAACCACCGCAGCTGAAAATATAGACGCTCTGGCCACAGAATCACCGAGTAAATTCAGGCCTTGTCCCCCACATGAAAAGTTTCCCGGCTAAGTCACACCCTCCAGTGAGGCAGCTCGGAAAGGCTAGGGAGTGCTCTCTTTTCTGGGAACTGGGAATGTGGGAAACTCCCAAAGGGAGTCAGAATCGCAGGCTGCCCGGAACGGAAACTGTGATCGGTTATATTTTCGTGTGCTGCCACCTCCCGGGAGACTTAGGAACTGCAGAACTGCCGGCCCGTGGAAGAGAGATGCTTACTCATGCATTCTCCAGGTGCACCTGGAGTTGTGAGCATAAATTGACTTCCTCAACCTTTTAGAGGTTACAATTTAGGTAATTTGTTGTAAATGCAGTGAAGAGAAGTGTGCAAGCCAGAATCCTGGGAACACTCTCCACTTCCAATCTATTTTCAAGTTCTTTCAATTCCAAGTCGAAAATGCTTCTTAGATCCATCCACATCTCTCCACTTCTGCTTTCTTCTATCCTGAGCCAAACCACCCTTTGCGAAGCCTTACTATTCTCTTTCTTCCCATCAACGCACTTCCTGCAATTCATAGCAGGCTGCTTAAAACCATTGTGGTTGCTCTTAGGAGTAAGGGCTTCCCTGATGGCTCAGATGATAAAGAATCTGCCTGCAATGCAAGAGACCTGGGTTTGATCCCTGGGTTGGGAAGAACCCCTGGAGGAGGAAATGACAATCCACTCCAGAACTCTTGCCTAGAGAGTCCCATGGACAGAGGAGCCTGGAGGGCTACAGTGCATGGGGTCACAAAGAATCGGATAAGACTGAGCGATGAATACTTTTGCTTTAGGAATAAGAGCAAGCCCCTGCCACAACCCGGGGGGCTGAGTGGCTGCAGCACCTCAACTGGTGCCCACTCCTCCTGACCCTCTCATATCTGCACACAGATCTTCTTTCGATTCTCCAAATCAGACAAGCTCGCTCTTGCCTTCACATCTTCGCTTCTCCGTCCCTTCTGTTAAGCACAGACTTTCTTAGTTAATTTCCCCTCTATCTGATTAATTCCATTCACCCTCCAGATGGCAGCTCAGACATCATTTCTTCAGATAACAGGTCCCTCTGTGATCTAGTGTAGATTTCATGTGCTTTTTCCTCATGGCAAACATCAAAATTTAATTTTCTATGTGCACATTCAGTTGATTAATGTCTCCTTCCAACCCCGCCGTGCCCCCCCCCC
>SJYA01002259.1:379577-476169 GCA_006410615.1 Neotragus moschatus
CTGGTCCTCACTCTGTCCGGGCGGGTCTGGACCGCGGCGCCTCTTCCCTACGGTCTTCAGATGCGGTTGAGACCTTGGCGAGCTTCTCCCCTGGGCAGCCTGCTGGTACTTTGGGTCTCTGTTACGTTGATGGGTGCTCCGCATGCTGCTGGGCATGGCTATGATGAGTCTCAGGCGGAGAAGTTTGACCGGTGATTTGAAAAGTGCAGTGAATTGGTCCGATAAAGGGGATTTAAAATAACTGTACATCTTGGAGTGGCTATTAATTTGCCTTGCCTGTGCCACCTGGAAACTTGAGGACGATGACTTGTTACTCGTTGACTGTTTTGGGGGGACGTGGGGAGGTTAATTTGTTCTCATAAGCCAGCGAGGTTCAAACTAGCCGTCATTGTGTTTTTTCAGATACGCAGTTTGAGAAGGTAATTGATAACCTGGGTCCTTTAGAATAAAATACGGGTCTCTTGGAAATCTTAACTTCAGTTTATCCTTAAAATTAAAGAGACAGTAGATTTTAAGAACTTTAGTGCTCTTTCATTGATTGAGTCTGGGAGGAGAGAAGAAATTAGGATCGACTTACTGATTTTGGAGGATTTGACTATGGATGGCAAGCCCAGCTCAAGTTAATGTCTTGAGGGATGCTCGTGTGTTAAAGTGCAATGGGAAGCCTGCACTCTCCCCACACTGTAATTTTTGATTCTGATTTTTCAGTAACCTAGTTCCAAAATGTCACCAATTCGCAAACAGCGATAATTATTATTTTTTTTAATTTCAAAGATTGTTATACAGCAGTTTGGGGATGGACATATATTTATTTTTAATTTTAAGAAATAAAGACTTGTTTCTTTCCTAACTTTAAAAAATTCCCGGAAATTTTTCATTTTTTTCTTCAGAATAGAGTTTCATTTCCCTCACTGAGGTCATCGGTCTCAACAATAAATCTTGTCTACTGTCCACCCTCAACTCTTCACAGATGTATGCTTCAGCTGTTCCAGAATCATCCCCAGTCCTGGGCCCGTTTTCTTGAAGATGTGCTTTGATGTTCCTTTGCCCCTGTCCTTCAGCCTGGAGTGCCATCTCTGCCTTTTCAAAGTTGCATACCTGTTCAGTCACTTCAGCCCGTGTCCGGCTCTTTGTGACCCCCATAAACTGGGACCTGCCAGGTTCCTCTGTCCATGGGATTCTCCAGGCAACAATACTGGAGTGGATTGCCATTTCCTCCAGGGGCTCTTCCTAACCCGGGGACCGAACCCGGGGTTATGTCTTATGTCTCCTGCATTGGCACTAGCGCCATTTTCAAAAGCTTTCAAATCCTCCTGGGCTTAAATGCCATCTTCTCTATATACTTTCATTTCTCTGTATCCCACTTCTTCCTTGGGATCTCACAGAGTATATACCTTTATTGCAGCACCTATTTTCATGGTTTATTATGTATCTCCTAGAATGTAAACTCGGAGAAAGCGATGGCACCGTACTCCAGTACTCTTGCCTGGAAAATCCCATGGNAAAATGCCATCTTCTCTATATACTTTCATTTCTCTGTATCCCACTTCTTCCCTGGGATCTCACAGAGTATATACCTTTATTGCAGCACCTATTTTCATGGTTTATTATGTATCTCCTAGAATGTAAACTCGGAGAAAGCGATGGCACCGTACTCCAGTACTCTTGCCTGGAAAATCCCATGGACAGAGGAGCCTGGTAGGCTGCAGTCCATGGGGTCGCTAAGAGTCAGACAAGACTGAGCGACTTCGCTTTCGCTTTTCACTTTCATGCATTGGAGAAGGAAATGGCAACCCACTCCAGTGTTCTTGCCTGGAGCATCCCAGGGACGGGGGAGCCTGGTGGGCTGCCATTTAATGGGGTAGCACAGAGCAGCAGCAGCAGAATGTAAACTTGAGGTCAGGAAGTAGGTCATCTTTGTGCCTTTGTATTGCCTCCCCAACACAATATTTTAAAAGTAGTTGGTGTTTGATAATTTTTTAAGTTTGAAAGAACAACTACAAAAAGACTGGAAGTTTCTGGATCCGTGGATAGTTTACATTTATATCATAATTTTTAGTCTTTTTTAAAAAGTAAAAATGCATGCAAAATGTTTTGTAGAAATGTTTGCTCAGTATATGCTGCAATACAGTTATTGAACAACTAGTTTAGAGTTTTATTTTATTTTCTGTGGTGGAGTTAGGAGCTTTCTAGGATGAGTGTATTTCACACAGCTGATTTTTGGTATTGCCTCAGTATCTTTCCCAGTGCATTTGCAGAGTTTGCTTTGCTTCTTAATATTGAAACAATGTTTATTTACTTAAAAGTAAGTTAGATCCAATATTGATTGAGTTTCTTCTTTTTAATACACTTTGTTTTTTAAAGCAGTTTTAAGTGGAAGGCACAGAGATTTCCAGTATTTGCTTTCCCTGCTCCAATTCATGCATAGATTTCCCCATTATCAGCATCCCTTAGTAGACTGGAACATTTGTTACAGTTGATGATCCTGAATTAACATATCATCACCCAAAGTCCCTAGTTTACCTTACTCTTCATCCTTGGTGTAAATTGTCTGGGTTTGGAAATGTATAACGGCATGTGTCTACCATTATAGTATCATTCAGAGTAGTTTTCACCACTCTAGAAATCCTCTGTGCTCCCCTGTCTTTCCCTCCCTCTCTGTTAACCCCTGGCAACCATTGATCTTTTTGTCTCCATAGTTTTACCTTTTTCAGAATTGTCCTATAATTGGAATCAGGCACTGTGTAGCCTTTGCAGATGGACTTTCTTCACTTTATAATTTGAACGTAAGCTTTTTCCAAGTCTTTTCTTTGCTTGATAACTCATTTCTTTTCAGCCCTGCATAATATTCTATTGTTTGGATGTACCACTATTTATCCATTCACCTACTAAAGTACATTTTGATTATTTCCAGGTTTTGACAATTATTAATAAAAATATCCATGTGCAGGTTTTTGTGTTTTATGTAAGTTTTACCTAACTCCTTTGGGTAAATATCAGGGAGCATGATCGCTGGATCTTATGGTAAGAGTATGTTTAGTTTTGTAAGAAACTGCCCAGTTGTCTTCCAAAGTGGCATTGGACCAATTTGTACTCCCAGCATCAGTGAATGAGAATTCCTGTTACTCCACATTCCCACCAGTGTTTGGTTGTTGTCAGTGACTGGATTTTGGTCATTCTACTAAGGATGTAGTGGTGCATCATTGTTTGAATATGCATTTTCCTGATGACATAAGATGTGGAACATCTTTTCACGTGTCTATTTGCCGTCTGTATATCTTCGTTAATGAAGTGTCTGTTAATGTCTTTGGCCATTTTTTAATTGGGTTGTTTTCTCGTTGGGTTTCAAAAATACTGAGTTTTTTAAAATCGATTTTGTTGTTCAACATGTCAGTTCTTGCCTTGCTAGTATCTCACCGTCATAATTTATGACATGTTTAGGACCTGTTGTAAGGCATTGTGACCCTGTGGAATTCACAGGAATAAGATACGATTTTTGCTTTTTGGGAATTCATAGTGTTCTCGGGAAGACTGACACATATAAATAGTGGATTTCAAAAATCATTTTTAGGATTGCTAACATAAACGTGGAAAGGAATGAGCTCAGAAATGAGATTAAATAGGAAAGGATTGATTTACCCAGACCACATTGGGAATCTAGTCCTTAAATGATGTGTGGGGCTTTGGCAGATGGAGATGGAGGAAGGAACTGCATAAATAGAAGAATGAATATGCTAGTGAAGGAAGGGTCTTGGGGAGACAAACCTGTGAAGATAGGCTGACACTGCCAGAAAGTGGGGGACTTTGATTACCTGTGGCTGAAGATGTCAGTCTTTATATGCAGTAGAGGAGTCATTGGAGGTTTTTGAGAAGGGAGTGACAATCCATCTGTGCTTTATCAAGAAAATAAAATTTTCATTGACATTAGGCACAGTGTTCCTGCTCTGCTTATCTAGAACTTGGAAGAAGTTGAAAGTTTGTAAAGTACTTTTTAGAGGTTGGCAATATTATGTCATCAAGGCTAGGATACTACCTAATTTTGTACAGTACTGAACATAGCTGCTTGATGTGTTTTTGTGAAGATATATATATATAGATAGATATATATAGATATACATACAGATATAGACATAGATGTCTTTATATAAGATGTTCTTTCTAATATACTTTTTAGAAGTTCTCTTTAGTGTGCTTAAAATGTTAAAAGTTCACGCTGTAAATTCAGTATCTGAAAATTCCTGAAGCAGGAAACCAGTTTTTGCCCTGTATTTTCAGAATGCTTGTGTGCTCAGTGGTGTCCGACTCTTTCAACCCCATGGACTGTAGCCTGCCAGGCTCCTCTGTCCACGGAATTTTCCAGGCAAGAATGCCGGAGTGGGTTGTCATTTACTTTTCCAGGGAATCTTCCCAACCCAGGGGTTGAACCCTCGTCTCCTGGATCTCCTGTGTTACAGGTTGATTCTTTACCACTGAGCCATCATAGAAGCCCATCACCGATTCAAGGCTAACTTCTAAATTTGGAAAACTTTTTCTTTCAGTGACTTTTTTTTGAACTCCTTTTGTGTCACAGTTGACCACTTTGTTGTCAGGAAATGACCGTCTTTATTCCTGATAATATTTTTTCCTCTGAATTTTACTTTGGTGTTAATAAGTTGCTTCTGTTTTTTTTTTTTTTTTCATTAATGTTAGCATGATACATCTTCTGTTATTTACTTTTAACCTTTCTAGGCTTTTTATTTCGGAGAAGGCAATGGCACCCCACTCCAGTACTCTTGCCTGGAAAATCCTATGGACACAGGAGCCTGGTAGGCTGCAGTCCATGGGGTCACTAAGAGTCGGACACGACTGAGTGACTTCACTTTCACTTTTCACTTTCATGCATTGGAGAAGGAAATGGCAACCCACTCCAGTGTTCTTGCCTGGAGAATCCCAGGGATGGGGGAGCCTGGTGGGCTGCCGTCTGTGGGGTTGTAGAGTCAGACACGACTGAAGTGACTTAGCACCAGCAGGCTTTTTATTTCAACTTGGTCTTATTTTTTTATCCAATCTGACTGATCTTTGCTTTTTAACTAGAATATTAATGTCATTTTTTAAATGTAACTAGTGATGTAATATGGTTAGGTTTCAGTCTACCGTCTTCCTATTTTTTTTTGTCTCATTTTTCTTTTCTTTAGTTGATTGCGTCCCTAGTGGCTCAGATGGTAAAGAATCCGCCTGCTCTGTGGGAGACCTGAGTTCTGATCCCTGGGTAGGGAAAATCACCTGGAGAAGGGAATGGCTTGCTGCTGCTAAGTCGCTTCAGTCGTGTCCGACTCTGTGCGACCCCATAGATGGCAGCCCAGACTACAGTCCATGGGGTCGCACAGAGTCGGACAGGACTGAGCGACTGTCACTCACTCAGAGTTGATTAACAATGTGTGTTAGTTTCAGGTGTACAGCAAAGTGATTCAGTTATACGTGTGTCTATTTCAGATTCTTTTCCCACTTAGCCATTTGTTCTTTCTCTTTTTATATTTTGGATTTTACTTTTATGAGGATATTTTATCTTTCATTGGCTTATACTTATTTCCGTGTATGTGTGTGTGTGTTTAGTGGTTATTTTAAGGTTTCTAGTGTACATCTTTAAATTATTACTGTCTTTAATCAACATAGTATTTATAGTATAAGGACCTTGTAGCAATACGTTCCTCTCCAGACCTTTCTGCTGTTTCGTCGTTTGTTTCCCTTGTATTATAAATATGTTATGAACTCCTGCTTTAAATAGATGATTTTTTTTTGATGATTGCCTTTTAGATGATTGTCTTTTGTTTTCTTTTTTGATGATTCTCTTTTAAAGAGATTTAAAAATGAGGGGAAAAAAGTGTTTTGATGGTTTTTGGTTGTCTGTATTTTTTTACATAGATAACAGGTTTCTGTCTGAAAGAATTCTTTTAACATTGCTCGTGGTGCAAATCTGCTGGTGATGATCTCAATGCTCCTGTGTCCGAAAGGTCTTTATTTTACCTTCATTTTTAAAAGATAGTTTCACTGGATATAAAATTCTAGGTTCACAACTTAAAATACATTACTCCGCTGTTCCTTGCTTGCACTGTTTTCAGTGAGACTTCTTTGAATTATCTTTGTTTTTCTGCGGTGTGCTACTTTTAAGATTTTTTCTTTGTCCCCTGATTAGGATGTATCTTGGTGGAGTTTCCTCATGTTTCACATGCTGGAGGTTTACTGACCTTTTTGATTTGTTGCTTTGTTCAGTTCAGTTTCTCAGTCATGTCCGACTCTGTGAACCCCATGGACTGCAGCATGCTAGGCTTCCCTGTCCATCACCAACTCCCAGAATTTGCTCAAACTCATGTCTATCGAGTCAGTGATTCCAGCCAAACATCTAGTCCTCTGTCATCCCCTTCTCCTGCCTTCAAGCTTTCCCAGCATCAGGGTCTTTTCTAATGAGTCAGTTGTTTGCATCAGGTGGCCAGAATATTGCAGCTTCAGCTTCAGCATCAGCCTTCCAATGACTATTCAGGACTGATTTCCTTTAGGATTGACTGGTTTGATCTCCTTGCAGTCCACAGGACTCTCAAGAGTCTTCTCCAACACCACAGTTCAAAAGCATCAATTCTTTGGCGCTCAGCTTTCTTTATGGTCCAACTCTCACATCCATACATGACTACTGGAAAAAAACAGCTTTAACTAGATGGACTTTGTTGGCAAAGTAATGTCTTTGCTTTTTAATATGCTGTCTTGGTTTGTCATCGGAAAAGGCAATGGCACCCCACTCCAGTACTCTTGCCTGGAAAATCCCATGGATGGAGGAGCCTAGTAGGCTTCAATCCGTGGGGTTGCTAAGAGTCGGACTCGACCGAGTGACTTCACTTTCACATAGTCAAAGGCTTTGGTGTAGTCAATAAAGCAGAAATAGATGTTTTTCTGGAACTCTCTTGCTTTTTCCATGATCCAGTGGATGTTGGCAATTTGATCTCTGGGTCCTCTTGCTTTTCTAAATCCAGCTTGAACATCTGGAAGTTCATGGATCATGTACCGTTGAAGTCTGGCTTGGAGAATTTTGAGCATCACTTGGCTAGCGTGTGAGATTAGTGTAATTGTGCAGTAGTTTGAACATTCTTTGGCATGGCCTTTCTTTGGGATTGGAATGAGAACTGGCCTTTTCCAGTCCTGTGGCCACTGCTGAGTTTTTCAAACTTGTTGTCATATTGAGTGAAGCACTTTCACAGCACCATCTTTTAGGATTTGAAATAGCTCAATTGGAAGTCATCACCTCCACCAGCTTTGTTTGTAGTGATGCTTCCTAAGGCCCACTTCACTGCACATTCCAGGATGTCTAGCTCTAGGTGAGTGATCCTACCATTGTGGTTATCTTGGTCATTAAGATCTTTTTTATATAGTTCTTCTGTGTATTCTTGCCACCTCTTAATATCTTCTGCTTCTGTTAGGTCCATACTGTTTCTGTCCTTTATTGTACCCATCTTGGCATGAAATATTCTGTTGGTATCTCTGATTTTCTTGAAGAGAGCTCTGCTGCTGCTGCTGCTAAATCATGTCAATCATGTCCGACTCTGTGCAACCCCATAGACGGCAGCCCACCAGGCTCCCCCGTCCCTGGGATTCTCCAGGCAAGAACACTGGAGTAGGTTGCCGTATCCTTCTCCAGTGTATGAAAGTGAAGTCGCTCAGTCGTGTCCGACTCCCAGAGATCCCATGGACTGCAGCCTACCAGGCTCCTCCGTCCATGGGAGTTTCCAGGCAAGAGTACTGGAGTGGTTTGCCAGTGCCTTCTTCGTCAGAAGAGCTCTATTCTTTCTCATTCTTTTGTTTTCCTCTATTTCTTTGCATTGATCACCAAGGAAGGCTTTCTTATCTCTCCTTGATATTCTTTGGAACTCTTCATTCAGACGGGTATATCTTTCCTTTTCTCCTTTGCCTTTTGCATCTCTTCTTTTCTCAGCTATCTGTAAAGCCTCCTCAGACAACCATTTTGCCTTTTCGCATTTTTTTTTCCCTTGGAGATGGTCTTGATCACCACCTCCTATATGGTGTCACAAACCTCCATCCGTAGTTCTTCAGGTACTCTGTCTTATCAGATCTAGTCCCTTGAATCTATTTGTCACTTCCACTGTATAATGGTAAGGGATTTGATCTACGTCATACCTGAATGTTCTAGTGGTTTTCCCTACTCTCTTCAATTTAAGTCTGAATTTTGCACTAAGGAGTTCATGATCTGAGCCACAGTTAGCTCCCAGTCTTGTTTTTGCCAGCACTATATAGCTTCTCCATCTTTGGCTGCAAATAATATGATCAGTCTGATTTCAGTATTGACCATCTGATGATGTCTGTGTGTAGAGTTGTCTCTTGTGTTGTTTGAAGAGGATGTTTGCTATGACCAGTGAGTTCTCTTGGCAAAACTCTGTTAGCCTTTGTCCTGCTTCATTTTGTACTCCAAGGCCAAACTTGCCTGTTACTCCAGGTATCTCTTGACTTCCTGCTTTTGCATTCCAGTCCCCTGTGATATAAAGGACATCTTTTTTCCTTGTTAGTTCTAGGTGGTTTTGTAGGTCATAGTTTTCATCAAATGGAGGAAGAATTTGGCCATTAGTTTCCCAGATATTTCCGTCTTCTCCTTTTGGAGATTCCTTGTATACATGTGTTAGGTTACTCAGATTGTCTCATAGCTCACTGATGCTCTCTCCTTCCTCTCCTCACCCCAGTCTTTTTTTCTTACTGTGCCTCATTTTAGTTGCCACTATGGGTGTTTAAGTTAACTAATACTTTCTGTGTCTTATCTGTTAATCCCATCCAGTGTATGTTCTCATTGCTGGAAATTTGATTTAGACTTTTGATATCTTCCACATCTTTCCTTAATGTATTCACGCTTTGCTCTGTCTTGTTGGATGTAGGGACTCTAGCTAGACTAACTGATTTACGTTTCTTATCCAGTAATTCTAATTTCTGTGTGATTTCTAGGTCTGTTTCAATTTTTTTTCCTACTAAAGGGTCGTATTTTGCTGTTTCTTTGGATATCTGCCATTTTTCAATTGGATGCCAGACACTGAATTTTCCTGAGTACTGGATATTTTTGCAGTCATTTATATATTCTTGAGCTTTGTTTGGGGATGCAACTGAGTTTCTTGGAAACAAATTTATTCTTTTGAGGCTGGCTTGTCTTAGACCAAAACAGGCTTTAAACAGGGCCTAATTTTTCTCCCCACTGCTGAAGCAGTCAATACCTTTCTGAGTACTCTGCTCAGTGCCCATGTGTTAGGTTTTTTTCCCACTTGAGTTACACCTGGGCCTGTGAACATTCTGTGGCTCATTTTTGGTCTCTGGCACTTTCCTTATACATTTATGCTAATCGTGAAGATTCAGGGGAATCCACTGCAGATCCCTGAGTTCTTTGTGTGGCCCTTTGTACTACAGTTACTGTACCCTGTGAATTCTAGCCACCTTTGGAGTTCCCAGTCCTGTGTCAATTCAAGGAAACTCTTGGGCCTTATTTGGGTTCTCTCAGCTCTGTGTCCTGGATTCTCTCTATACACAGTAACATGGGACAGTACTAGAGGTCATCTTGTTTTTTTTCTCCTTGCTACCTATTGTCCTGTTAACTGAACAACTTGTGTTCATATATTTAGTTTCTTTTTTTTTTTAAGGTGGGAGAATATATTGGGAATGGAAATGACAATTCTGTTCTTGAATATTATGACTGAGCCATTTCTTCTACATCATAATACTTTTTAAAAAAAAAAAAATTAAAAAGCGTAACAGAAAATACATCCAGCCTTAGAAATGAATATTTATTATATTTCATTTTCAAAAAATTGATTATTGTGCACCTGTCATGAGTTTTAGAATCACTTTGTGAAAGTCTTCTAAAAATTCTGTTAGGGTAATGTTGATTGAATTGCAGTGATCCAGGCAAAAGTACTGGAGTAGGGTACCGTTGTCTTCTCCGTAGTGGGGCTGAGTACTTGCCAATTATAGAATGACCAGAAAGAACAGGAGACTAGAGATCAAAAGACCAATAGTCTAGTCTTTGACGAAGACTGAATCATTGGGATTCAGAAATTTATTTATTTGTAAAATGAGTGGGCTTTATTGACAGTTTGTATTGCATGGTAAAGGGTGAAAAAATAAACCATTTATTATGTAGTTAGTCAATATTCTTTGCCCCCTCTAGTGAAACTAGTAGGGTTAAAGTAAGTAAGATTGGATCTGTCCCGTGAAGAATTTTAGTTGGGGATACAGAGAGTAAGTTACAGAGTGTGATAAGTGCCATCAGTGATAGGGGAAGTACCAGGTTCATCAGGAACAAACACAATTGTAACTTAACCTGGACAAGGAAAGTTTTATTTGTTTTCTTGAAGAGTCATTGTTTTAACTAAGTCCTCAAAGTTTCTGTGTAGTGATAGAATCATTAACCCAGAGAAGAAACAGAAGAACAAAAACAAATCTGTAGAGGGGAGGGAGAAAGATTGTTTCATTTTGAAAATGTTGACTTTGTGTCTTGGTAGCAGCGACATAGGGAAGGAATGGTTAGTCATGTCTGTCACTTTGGAAGGAATGTGGTGTTGCTATCTTACAGTATTTGAAGCCTGAATTTCTTTGTTCTGATGATCCAATATGATGATCTGATGATGAGATAGAGGATATAGCATGGCATTTTCTTTTTCTTTTTTTAAGAAGAGTAATACTTTATTAATTTTTATTTGTCTCTGCTCAGTCTTAGTGATGGTGCTCGGGATCTTCAGTCTTTGCTTGCGGCTTGTGGGTATAGTTCTCAGACCAGGAATCTTTAACCTGGGCCCTCTGCATTGGGAGCTCGAGGTCTCTCTGCCACTGGACCACCAGAGAAGTCCCAAAATGGCATTTTCTTGATTGTTAAGTGAATATTAATATTAGTTTGATTGGCACCTTCTTCCCATCTTAGGTTATATAAATATCTCCTGTATTTTCAAAGTTTTATTTTTATTTTAGATTTGTTTTTTTTAATTCTTTAATTACTGATTTTAGAAAAATGAAAGACATTTTTAAAAATTGAAGCCATATCAAAACTTATAGAGAGAAGAACAAATCACTCACTGCAAATAGTGCTATTATGTTGTATTTCAGACATCACTGTAGCTAGATATACCAATAGAAGATTTCATAGAGATTAGTTTTATGAAATGAAATAGACTGTAAATGTCACTTTTTAGAAAGATTTCACATACAGAGTAGTTTTATGAAATGAATAAAATTAAAATGTTTTTTAGAAAATTAATTTTATAAGAAAAACCTGAAAGGACAGGAACTTAGAAATTTCTTGTATTTAGTGATTTATGATAATTCCTTTAACACATCAATCATTTCTTTCTAAAGGTAGTAGTTTTGGGTTTGGTTTGGTTTTTAAGAAAGATCTTTTAAGCATGCGTGCATGCTTAGTTTTTCAGTTGTGTCTCTGCGACCTCTCAGTCTCTTTGTGTGTCTCTGAGTTGTGACTCTTTGTGACCTCATGGATTCTGGCCCTCCAAGCTCCTCTGTCCGTGGGATTATCCAAGCAAGAAGACTGGAGTGGGTCAGCATTTCTTCCTCTAGGGGATTTTCCCATCAAAGGATTGAATCTGCATCTCTTGCATTAGCAGGTGGATTCTTTACCACTGAGCCACCTGGGAAGCCCTGTCTTTTAATGATGTTTGTTAACTATTGTTTTGCCATAGATTTCAGTTTGGTAGTGTGGATTTTATTTTCTGAGAATGGCTTAGGCTGAGTGTTAGAATTGTGTGTAGTCCCTGCTGGGGAACCTTGTACCTCGTAAAATGACCCGTACCTGGTTGATATCATTCTCCAGCTAGGGACTCTCTTTTGGACATTAATGCCTTTCTCCCAAGAAGGTAGCGCAGTGCCCTGGAAAATGGCACTCTAATGAGGTCCAGGGCTTTCCTGATTATTCAGTTGGTAAAGAATCTGCCTGCAATGCAGGAGACCCCCGTTCGATTCCTGGGTTGGGAATATCTGCTGGAGAAGAGATAGGAGGTCCAGTGTATGTAGTATGTAATGAGAGGCTTTTTGATCTGGTGTTTTTCTCGGATTATCTATATTCACCCTTTTAATTTACTTGTTTCCAAACTGAAGAATATTCAAATTCTATGCATTTTTAACCTTTTTTCTTCTGTATTGTTTCATTCTGTACAAATACACATATACTTTTATTCATTTTGTAGATATTAGAGGAGTGTTTAGTAGTATGTGTGTGGATGACTTGTATAACTCTGCTCTACCAGTGTGTAGCTTCTTTGCTGGAAATGAGTAGCAGATTGTCCCAGTAACTTTAATTGAATAGTCCATACTTACGCTCTGGTTTGAAATATCCAAATATCATCTAAATTTTTGTGATTCTGTATCTAAATTACCCTGTTTCGGTGACCTATTTATCCATTACTATCATATTATATGGAGAAGGAAATGGCAACCCACTCCAGTGTTCTTACCTGGAAAATCCCAGGGACGGGGGAGCCTGGTGGGCTACCATCTATGGGGTCGCAGAGTCGGACACGACTGAAGCAACTTAGCAGCCTCAGTGTATTATAATTATTACAGTTCATCTATTTACCATTACTTTGACAAACCTTTCTTTTTGTATCTTAGAAGTTGTGTTTGATCATTATTCTATCTGAAGCCTTCCTTTAGAATTCCCTTTAAGGAGGATCTGTTTGTGCAAAACTTAGTTTTTGTCAAAAAATGTGTTTTCATATTTATTTGGGGGGATCATTTCAGTGATATATAAGTTATATATTGACAACCATTTTTGCTTAGAATTTGAAACATATTCAACTTCTGATTTCCGCTGTTGTTGAAAAGTCACTTCTTTTTATTTGATCTAGAATTTACTGCTCTTCTTGATTTCAGCGAATTTGTCTCTACAAATCTGGGAAACATCTTTTTAGAATATTGCCTCTTCCTTACTGTTAGTATTATATTTTGGGGGATTCTGAATAAACATAACATTAGATTCTTTCCCCCCTGTATTGTCTATAACTTTTAAATACTCATTTCTGTCTCTTGTGCTACAGTTTTCTCTCTACAGCTTTTCTTATCTTTTGAGTTTGTTTTTGTTGACTTCAGTTCAGTTCAGTCGCTCAGTCGTGTCCGACTCTTTGCAACCCCATGAATCGCCGCATGCCAGGCCTCCCTGTCCATCACCAGCTCCCAGAGTTCACTCAAACTCATGTCCATTGAGTTGGTGATGCCATCTAGCCATCTCATCCTTTGTCGTCCCTTTCTCCTCCTGCCCCCAATCCCTCCCAGCATCCTTTCCAGTGAGTCAACTCTAAGCATAAGGTGGCCAAAGTACTGGAGTTTCAGCTTTAGCATCATTCCTTCCAAAGAACACCCAGGACTGATCTCCTTTAGAAAGAACTGGTTGGATCTCCTTGCAGTCCAAGGGACTCTCAAGAGTCTTCTCCAACACCACAGTTCAAAAGCATCAATTCTTTGGCGCTCAGCCTTCTTCACAGTCCAACTCTCACATCCATACATGACTACTGGAAAAACCATAGCCTTGACTAGATGGACCTTTGTTGGCAAACCAATGTCTCTGCTTTTCAATATGCTATCTAGGTTGGTCATAACTTTCCTTCCAAGGAGTAAGCGTCTTTAATTTCTTGGCTGCAATCACCATCTGCAGTGATTTTGGAGCCCCAAAAATAAAGTCTGACACTGTTTCCACTGTTTCCCCATCTATTTGCCTTGATGCCATGATCTTTGTTTTCTGAATGTTGAGGTTTAAGCCAACTTTTTCACTCTCCTCTTTCACTCTCATCAAGAGGCTTTTTAGTTCCTCTTCACTTTCTGCCATAAGGGTGGTGTCATCTGAGATTATTGATATTTCTCCCAGCAATCTTGAATCCAGCTTGTGCTTCTTCCAGCCCAGCATTGACTTAAGTAGGTACAAAATAATTATTTGTTGAGTGGATACAAAAGAATCTTTGTAAATAACAAATAAGTATTGTACAAAGAATACCTATGTGCTTACTACCACGTTTTAGAAAAAGAAAGTTAATTACTTAAAGTCCCTTATGTATTCCTCTCCATTCTAGTCCCCTGTCTCTCCTCTCACTTTGTGTTTATGGTATCCTTTGTTTTATTCAGTTTTGCTACATGAGTTTGTATTCTTAGGCAATGTTTTGTTTAGTTTGCAGTCTTTTAAACTTTATGTAGGGCTGCCCTAATAGCTCAGTTGTAAGTGGAATTCTGCATGTATTTCCTCTACTTTTAATACACCTTGATGTTGGTCCATATTGTTGCTTTGTAGCTGCTACATTCTCATTGCTCCATTGAGGTTTTTTCCCCCTTGAGTTCTAAATTTTACTTACGTTATTTTTCATTCCAGCAATTCTTCCCCCATTTCCCAAATCTATTTGACCAGTTTTCATTGTAGTTTTTAGTTTATTCCTCATTAGCAAGCTAAATCTTTAGTTTCTTTAAACCTATTAGACATACCTACTTTTTATTCTCTTATTTCAGTATCTGAATGAGATCTTTGATAGGTTAATTCTGCTTGCTATTGATCATGATATCCTTGTTTTGTTATTTTGACTGTAAGTGCATTTTCTGCGAAACTTCATCTTTGAGAGCTCTTGAGATTCCTGAAAATATTTGGTAGTTTCTGTGGGTTGCTTGGAGCATTACTAGCCTGAGACTACTTTATATGATATTTTTCACCAGAGTATTTTCTAGTACCATGCCTTGAATTCTGGCTACTAATTTGTATGAAGGGGATTTTTCTTTTTCGTGCGTAGAAACTTTCAGTTGTAGTCAAAATGAACTGCTCCCTCTGCTGCACAGAGTGTTTCTGTCACTCACCTATATGCTGATGGATGATACAGCCCTATGGAGTTTAATGGGGTTGGGCTTCTGGGGGTGGGGTGGGGGGAGAGGCCCTTAGCTTCCATTGGCTTTGTTAGCCCTAAGGTTTTCTTTGGACCTCAGGATGCTCAAAACAAGATTAGGGTCACCAGGGCTATATTTAGTAGCTAACCTTCAAGATCCAAGCCAGCTTATATATCTTGCAAAATTCCTACTGTTTCTACATTTGGATTTGCCAGTAATCATTCAAAAAGATACTTATATAGTTCAGCCATCATTTTTTCTTGTTTAAGTGGGAAAGTAATTTAGGACTTTCTAGTCTTCTTTATACTGGAAATGAAAGACAATTTTTTTTTCTATCCAGTTAAAGACATATACCACACTCAATTCGTGAGGTTACTGTGAGTTTGGCATTTTTCCTGGACTTTCTCCTCTTTTACTGTGGTGGTAATTTTTCTAAAACAGTATCATTTTTTTCCTGTTTTGTGTGTGAAGTGCTTTCTGAGAGTGAATGTAGCAATAGGATTAATTACATTGAACCCAGTCTTGGAACCTGTATAGGATTCATGTATATCCTTAGGACATCTGGTTTAATGAATCTTTACTCTCCTCAGGCTGTTTGGGAAATACTTTCTTAAAGAATATCCCAGACCTAGAAGCACATAATATGTATTTCATAATCAAATTTTAGTTTCAGCTTATTTACTTTTGTATGGTATCATTTTCTTTTCCTTTTCTTTTTCTCCTTCTGGCTAGAGATGGTGAAATGTCTTATGGTACAAATATATCATAATAATCTTACTTTAAAAATTATTTGCAGTGGAACTATGCGAGACCTAACGGCACAGGTGACTAGTGGTCTTCTGAAGTTCCCAGAAGTGACTATCCAAGCCCTTGGAGAAGACGAAATAACATTAGAATCTGTGCTTCGTGGGAAGTTTGCTGCAGGTAAAATAATGTTGCCAAAAATTTACTTATTTGATTTGTAAGATAAATAATAGTAAACATATATTGTGACTCCTTTAATGTGGAAGAAAAAAAGCAAAACCTGCTTAGAGTGGTCTTATATGTAAGTATATTACATCTACAACTACATATGTAATAATTTCTACCCACTTGAGCACATTTTCATTGAATATCCTGGGATATTATAGTTCATTTTTCTTTATTACAATACCATATATTTTATATCTTTTAGTATTGAGTATCTGCATTTAAAAAGTAGAAATAATACATGGCTGGTTTTTCTTTATAATCAGGCAGTTTTATTGGTAATGAGTTTAGATTAGTACCTGAATAATTGTGTGGGTAGAAAAGCCTGATTGTAGTGCCCTGTGTGTGCATGCTCAGTCATGTCCAACTCTTTGCGACCCCGTGGACTGTAGCCCACCCAGCTCCCCTGTCCATGGATTTTCCCAGCAAAAATACTGGAGTGGGTTGCCGTGCCCTACCCCAGGGTATTTTCCCACCCAGAGATCAAACCTGCATCTCCTGCACTGATAGGTGGATTCTTTACCACTGAGCACCAGGGAGGCCTGTAGTGCCCTAGGTGATAAAATATATTCAGGAAGTCTTACTTCTTAATTCCATTAATCTGAACAATATCTTAATAATGATATGTTTTAAACTGTGTAATATAGCAGAGAATTATACCAAACCATTAACTTATGGATTTCAGTAGTGAAATATATTGCAGAAGACTTCTCTAAAAATGAGTGTGATAGCCACCCTTCCTAGCAGAAAGACAATAAAACATATAGATTAGTAATTTAGCTATTTATAGAGCTGTTCTCTTTACTATTAAAGGTAATAACATTACTTCTGCTACATACTAGGCACCATAACAACTTTTCATTGAGGGAGTACTAGGTTTTTCTAATCAGGTATTTTTCTTTGTAACTGAAAATCAAATAGGGGACATTGGAGTCTTTTGGTCCCAGGACACAGAAAGCAAGTTGTAAAAATGAGCTTTGAACCCATGTTTTCTGGACCCCCCCTGTGCCATGCTATTTTTTAAAACTCTAACTTCTATCAGCTATAGTCTAGTATATACAGCTACCTATTTAGATGCGTAGCTCAGTTGTGTCCAACTCCTTATGACCCCATGGACTTCAGCAGGCCAGGCCTCAACTTAGTAGTAAAAGTTACATTGTTCATCTAACAGGTGAAGGAGAAGTTCCAGGGTCTCCTTCTTGATTCTTCACTTCCTATACATTATTCATCAGCAAGCAAATCGTTTTAGTTTTGCCTCTGAGGTGAATCTCTAGTCAGTTCACTTTTTTTAATTCATAGCCACCAACCAGGCATAGGTTATCATCTCCCTACTTCTGCTTTGGCCCTAGCTTTTTGTCCATTTGCTGCTTAGCAGCTGGACTGACATTTAAAAACATAAATCAGATTGTTGCTGCCCTGCTTAAAATCCAGTTACTTTACATTGTGTGCAGAATAAAATCCAGACTAGACTAGCCAGGGGCCATAAAGAGCTTCTGGTATTTCCTGTTATTATACTAGTTATATCTTGTCTCCTAGATTTTGAACTTTAAAGTGACAGAATATCTGTTATATTTTTCTAACTCCTGTAACATGTAGTTTAACTCTTAATGTATAATGTAGTAAAAATATGAGTTTGGGAGTTAAGGAGACTTGGGATCCACTTTTGGGTCTGGTATTCATAGCTCCATGGTTTTGGGCAAGTTAGTCATTCATACAGTTGTATGAAAGTTTAGTTGCCTTATTTCTGTATTGAAGTGTGACAAGGAGTAATGAGATAATTTAAGCATATGTATATAAGCATATTGAAGCATATAGCATGGTACCTTTACTGAATGGTTATTTTATTCTTATTGCAGTAGTTCAATTTATTTTACTGTTTTGAGGACCACTCTGTTCTATAAATGCTTAGATTTCAATTTGAAGATAATGAGTTATAGATTATATATGTAACAGAGCTTACTGCTATTTAGGTTTGTTGTGTACAATATTAAAATAAGCAAAATTTTTAATTTCTTTTTTCTTTTAGGGAAAAATGGACTTGCTTGCTTGGCCTGTGGTCCACAACTTGAGGTAGTGAATTCTCTAACAGGAGAGCGGTTGTCTGCATATAGATTCAGTGGAGTAAACGAACAGCCTCCTATAGTCCTAGCTGTGAAGGAATTCTCTTGGCAGAAGAGAACTGGATTGTTAATTGGATTGGAAGAAGCAGAAGGGAGTGTTCTCTGTCTTTATGACCTTGGTTTATCAAGAGTGGTTAAAGCAGTTGTTCTTCCTGGCCGGGTAGGTACTGCTTAAGATATATGGCATTCTGTTTTCAAAACTAAACCCCTGCTGGTTACATGGGTGTGTTCACTTTGTAAAAATTCATTGCACTATATACATTTATTTTTAGATTACTTTTTGGAAGTTTGTTATTTTTCGTTAAGTTTAAAGAGGTTAAAAATATTATCAAAACAACATAACATTTAAAGTGAAACTTTCCTTGGATAAAGAAGATATATGTATATATACATACGTAGTGGAATATTTCTCAGCCGTCAAAAAGAATGAAATAATGCCATTTGCAGCAACATGGGTGGACCCTGAGATTTTAACACTAAGCAGATTGTTAGAAAGAGAAAGATAAATACCGTATGTGAAATCTGAAATATATAGATCAACATATCTATGAAACAAAAGCAGACTCACAGATGGAGAGAACAGATTTGTGGTTGCCAGAGGGGCAGAGGGGAGAATAGAGGGAGGGAAAGATTGGGAGCTCGGGATTACCACAGGCAAACTGTTATTTATAGGATGGATAAACAACGAGGTACTGCTGTGTAGCAAAAGAAACTATATTCAATATTCTGTGACAAACTGTAATAGAAAAGAATTTATAGAAGAAATATATATATGTATAACTGAATCACTTGCTGTACAGAAGAAATTGACACACCACTGTAAGTCAACTATACTTAAGTAAAATTTAAATTATAACTTATTTTTGGTTAGAAAATTACAAAGTAAAAATAATGACATGTTGTGTTCTAATCTTTTATATGACAAGTATCATCTAAGTCTTATTCTTACTTCCAGTTTTGTTTTACGAAGACACTGAAAATTTATAAAAATACTGTGTTCATTACTATGACATTTTTTCCTTGCCTTTTTAATTTTTTCTCTTTTGAGTTGAGCCTTGGAGTAATATGGGAAGTATGTCTTTTATTACCATTTTTTATTTGACTAATATACATTTAAATGGTTTCTTTATATTCACATTTGTTAATTCTAACGTACGTATGCCTTCTATATGCCAGATATCTTATCTGGTATTACTTATAGAAATCGAGTTGTTTCTTCAAATTTATTACTCCTCTTTTTCCATGGTGAGAAAATGTATACAGTCACAAATACACACAGTCAAAAATCATGGAAGAGTAGATGCCTGTGTGAAAGAAGTATGCACTTAGATACACACGAAAATATATGTAGGTTTGAATGCATATATATATATATATATATATGTAATGCATATAGTCATAGAATAGAATTTTTAAACTTAAAAGGGAGCTTAATGACAAAAGATAATGTTTTTATAGTGAAGAAACAGACCCAGTGGGCTAATGTAAAGTCTGAAATAATTTATAGCCTGATACCTTATATGTACTTGCCAGTGATAATGATTTTAAAGACAGAATTATTTGGCAGTTTATTGAGTGCTTACTGTAAATCAAGCTATGTGCTAGATTTTATAAATAAGTAGATAAATTGACCCTGGTCCGTGCTGTCTAAAAAGGCTTATAGTCTAGTAGGAGAAGACAGATTATAGGATTATAGTATAAATAAGTACTTTGATACATTTTAGCACTTGGAACATGAAGAACACCTGGATGACTTCTACTCAGAAAGATTGGACATTTCAGGCTAAGAGACCCAGCATGTAAAAAGTCACAGTATATGGAACATTTGGGAAACTAGACTTATGTAGAATGGCAGGGAAGAGTAGGAGGAGGAAGTGNAAGTACTTTGATACATTTTAGCACTTGGAACATGAAGAACACCTGGATGACTTCTACTCAAAAAGATTGGACATTTCAGGCTAAGAGACCCAGCATGTAAAAAGTCACAGTATATGGAACATTTGGGAAACTAGACTTATGTAGAATGGCAGGGAAGAGTAGGAGGAGGAAGTGAGAGCCAGAGAGGGTCAGGATTGAGATTGTGAATGGCATGTTGTACAGTTAGAGGCCGCCTTCTAAAGTCTGTAGGTGAAATTTTTAATTGAAAGCAGAATTGTAGTGTAAAAAGCCCTTTGGTTAGGTAGTTTAGGTAAATAAGGATGATGAACTGAACTGAGGAAATGACATAAGAAATGAAGACTATGGAACAGATTGAGAAGTGTATTCCAGAGTATATTCCAGAGAGTATATTCCATGGACAGAACTTGTTGACTTTTAATTGGATGAGTGGTTGATTCCAGATGAAATATAGGGGAAGGAAAAGACTGGGAGAGAAGTGACAGATAGCTTCAAAAGGAGTTCAGTCAGCTGACTTTTTTTTTAAACAAAGGCACAGTATCACCTCTTAAATTTGCTTTTAACTGCCTTTAAAATTATTTAAGGCAGCATTATCAGTAGCTTCATATGTAGTGTTTATATGAGGAAGGCAGATTACTTATCCTTCACTGTAGGAATTATAGAAAACATACTTCAGTATTATAGACATTATTACCATAATTTAGAAAAGGAAGATAACCCATGAAATTACAGCTTTCAGAATTAGAAACACTAAAGAATGTTTTGTCTACTAATGAAATACTGAGAAAGCCAGTGTTTTGTCTGTAACAATAGATCACAGCCTGAAACAAACTTTAACCTTACATTAACACATAAACCACTGATAGCAAATTTTCTCTTTTCTTTCTAGGATGTTCATCAGTATTATAGTAGAAATCACCAAATACTTATTTATCAAGTATCGTACCAAATTAATTTCTGTGAATCAGTAGGAAACAGAAGGAAAGCTAAGTGTAAACTAAAATACAGACTATTAGGTACAGACATTGAAAATTTGACTCATGAGGTGAAAAGGGAAAGAAGAAGTCCATAGTGTAACTACAGTATGATTTTCTTTAAGTAATTTCAGTCCTTGTTAAACTCAGAGGTCCAATTAGTATGAAAGCTTTGTGTGAAGTCCATTATATTGTAGTTCCTTTAAAGGTTAGACCTCTTCAGGCTTTACGGCATAAAAAGGACTTAAAAAAATGTAAACAGTAAATTTTTCTGGAATGATTTATTTTTGGTCTTTGGAGAAGAGGTTATGTATACTTTTACAGTAGCTGGTTTAGAGTTTTAAAGTGAGAAGGATCTAGGTTTGAATTTTAATGGCTTAATGACTGTGCTACTTGAGTAACTCAGCTAAATTTTCTAAGCCTCAAGAGTGTTTCATTTTTAAATGGGTATAACTATATATAGTCCAATATCAGAGAGTTATCGTGTGTTGATTAGCATAATGCCTGGAATATGGTAAACTCCAGGTGAACATCAGTTGTTGTTCCAAGTGCATGTTGTAATTCTTACATCTGAAGATTTCATAATGTTACTCAGATTCACAAGTATCAAATGCAGATTTGTGCTTCTGTATTGGAAATGTTAATATCTGTATAACTAGTAACCTGCTTTAACTTCAGAATTTGTTTCTTATGTATTTAATTGTGTTTTCTCACTTTGTTTGAGGAAAACAAATGATACATTCTGCTTTCTAGGTAACAGCAATTGAACCTATAATTAATCATGGAGGAGCCAGCGCAAGCACTCAGCATTTACACCCAAGTCTGCGATGGCTTTTTGGTGTGGCAGCTGTGGTAACTGATGTTGGACAGATCCTTCTTATTGATCTATGTTTGGATGACTTATCATGCAGTCAGAATGAAGTAGAGGCATCAGGTAATTAATTAGTCATTCTTGGCTTAAAACCAAAAATTGAATATTCTGATGCATTGGATTGTTTTTGTTTTTTTTTAATAATCAAAAAAAAAAAAGAGTCAAAAACTTGTTTATGTGTCTTTTAAAAGATTGTTTGCTTGTATTGTTTTATTATTTTGTGTGCTGTGGATATTTTTTGCATGAGTTACTATGTTTTATTGATGAAATGTTTATAGACTAAAGTAGTTCTTGAAAGAGGGACATGTTCCCAGATATACAAGTGAGTAACATCATTCAGGTTATTAAGTAAATACCAGAAGAAGGGCTGAAAGGTATAAAATCTTGATCCTTATCAGACAGTATAAAATTATCCAACTATGTAAGATCTAGCATACTGTTTTTGGCATACTGTTTATGTTCCTGTGGCAAGCCCAAGATAGAAATAAAGTAATTTGATAGAAAACAACAGTAACTTAATAAAGTAATTTGATAGAAAACAACAGTCATTTAAAAGTCTTCCCTCAGAGAATAGCATCTTGAAATAGAACTAAAGCTTAATTAATTAGTAAGTAAAGAGAGGGTAGTGACTCAGTGGTAGAGAATCCGCCTGCCAATGCTGGAGACAGGGCTTCCGTCTCTGACCCAACAAGATCCCACATGCTGCAGAGCAACTAAGCTCACGTGCCACAGCTATTGAGCCTGCGCTCTAGAGCCTGGGAGCTACAACTGCTGATCCCATGTGCTGCAGCTACTGAAGCCTTCTGGGCATCGAACCTGTGCTCTGCGACAAGAGAAGCTACCCACATTGAGAAGCCAGCACATCCAACCAGAGAGTGGCCGGTGCTCACTGCTAGACAAAAGCCCGCCCAGCAGCGAAGATGCAGTACAGCCGAAACTGAATAAATAAATACAAGTTTTTTATAAAATGTAGAGAGACAGTTTCCCCTTTTGGTACTATTGTGCTTAGTTGCTCAGTCATGTCCGACCCTTGGAACCCCCTGGACTGTAGCCCGCCAGGCTCCTCTGCCCTTGGAATTCTCTAGGCAAGAAGACTGGAGTGGGATGCCATTTTCTACCCCAAGGGATCGTTCCAATCCAGGAATCGAACCCAGATCTTCTGCATTGCAGGCAGATACTTAACTCATTGAACTAGAGGGAAGCCCTTTTTTTTTTTAGTACTATGTGTATATTTATAAATCTTCCTCTTCAGTAGTAGTTTGTTTTTGTGATTTATGTTACTCTTGATTGGTTTATATAGGAAGAAAAGCTAACCTAAAAACTTAAAAAAATATGTATATTATCTATAAAGTTTTAGGAAAGGACTATTTAAACTTGAGGGCCTTCTTGATTTTTAAAATAGTCCTGTAATGTTAGTGAAGATCTTTTAATTTTTGAATCAGCTAAGAAACAGATACAAATAATATTTTGTCCCAATATGTAGTAATGAGTATAACTATTAAGAACTGTTGGTATGTAATAAAACTGAGTAAAACTACAATATTTTGGTAAAAATTATGTTTGACAAGAAATTGAAGAACCAGATTATCTGATCAAAATTTAGATCTGCAAAATATTATGTGGAAGAGTTTGATTTGGTAGAAATAATGGCCCCACATGCACTTAAGGGAAAAAAGTTCTCATAGTGATGGAAACTACACCTTGAAATTTGATATTGAGGTCTGATTTATCTTAATAAAATCTTGGGTATAGTTTAAATGAAAATAATTTATTAGTAAGAATGGCAGTAACTAAAAATGAATTTGAAATGAAATGATTTAGCTACTCTTTGTAGAAAATTGATGAAACAAATAATCTTAATGGAGTTTTGCTCCAGAGTGTATTGTAAGGCTAATTAAAATACCTGTATTCATTGTTAAAACTCATCAGATTGAAATAGTAGAGTTGAAAACATGTTTTATTTCAGTAGTCAGTAGTTCCTTTCTACACGAGTAATTTTATAGTAAAATTTTATAATTTTAATTTTTTTTATAGAAAAAAATTTATAGAATGTTTTCTCAGTTATGAGAATTAGAAAGCTGATGAATTTTATAGTATACAAAAAGTTGAG
Organism: Neotragus moschatus; assembly: GCA_006410615.1. NCBI lineage: Eukaryota > Metazoa > Chordata > Mammalia > Artiodactyla > Bovidae > Neotragus > Neotragus moschatus. The sequence goes on from SJYA01002259.1 coordinate 403,392, forward strand.
TTTTGGAGTTTAAGAAAAATTGTATATTTTTGTTTATTACATAAATTTATGATTATAGTTATTTAGACTTCACTGAAACATACATAACATAGAAAATGAAGTTCCTAAGATTTATCATACTATAAGTACTGTTTGTAACTTTTCCAAACTTAACAGTGTTTCTTATACATCTTTACACACATCACTACATAAAGAGTCTGCTTTATTTTCTTGAATAATTGTACAGTATTCCATTGAATGGATTAGTTATTTTGGCATAGTTTTATCACTTGCTATTTTCTGAGGAGAAAGAATGAGAAGCAAGATGGATTGGGGGTACTCATACAAGTATAATGTGATAGGATTGTTTCCCTCTTCATTAGCAGCATTGAGGGAATCTACTTTTGCACAACAGTTATAGCAATAAACAAGCCTGAATTTTTTAATGTAAACATTTGGGACATTCTCAAGTAGAATAATAAAAGAATTCCCACAAGCCTGTTGCCTAAGTTCACAGTTTAGTTTTCAGAATTCGCTNTGTGGCAAGCCCAAGATAGAAATAAAGTAATTTGATAGAAAACAACAGTAACTTAATAAAGTAATTTGATAGAAAACAACAGTCATTTAAAAGTCTTCCCTCAGAGAATAGCATCTTGAAATAGAACTAAAGCTTAATTAATTAGTAAGTAAAGAGAGGGTAGTGACTCAGTGGTAGAGACTCCGCCTGCCAATGCTGGAGACAGGGCTTCCGTCTCTGACCCAACAAGATCCCACATGCTGCAGAGCAACTAAGCTCACGTGCCACAGCTATTGAGCCTGCGCTCTAGAGCCTGGGAGCTACAACTGCTGATCCCATGTGCTGCAGCTACTGAAGCCTTCTGGGCATCGAACCTGTGCTCTGCGACAAGAGAAGCTACCCACATTGAGAAGCCAGCACATCCAACCAGAGAGTGGCCGGTGCTCACTGCTAGACAAAAGCCCGCCCAGCAGCGAAGATGCAGTACAGCCGAAACTGAATAAATAAATACAAGTTTTTTATAAAATGTAGAGAGACAGTTTCCCCTTTTGGTACTATTGTGCTTAGTTGCTCAGTCATGTCCGACCCTTGGAACCCCCTGGACTGTAGCCCGCCAGGCTCCTCTGCCCTTGGAATTCTCTAGGCAAGAAGACTGGAGTGGGATGCCATTTTCTACCCCAAGGGATCGTTCCAATCCAGGAATCGAACCCAGATCTTCTGCATTGCAGGCAGATACTTAACTCATTGAACTAGAGGGAAGCCCTTTTTTTTTTTAGTACTATGTGTATATTTATAAATCTTCCTCTTCAGTAGTAGTTTGTTTTTGTGATTTATGTTACTCTTGATTGGTTTATATAGGAAGAAAAGCTAACCTAAAAACTTAAAAAAATATGTATATTATCTATAAAGTTTTAGGAAAGGACTATTTAAACTTGAGGGCCTTCTTGATTTTTAAAATAGTCCTGTAATGTTAGTGAAGATCTTTTAATTTTTGAATCAGCTAAGAAACAGATACAAATAATATTTTGTCCCAATATGTAGTAATGAGTATAACTATTAAGAACTGTTGGTATGTAATAAAACTGAGTAAAACTACAATATTTTGGTAAAAATTATGTTTGACAAGAAATTGAAGAACCAGATTATCTGATCAAAATTTAGATCTGCAAAATATTATGTGGAAGAGTTTGATTTGGTAGAAATAATGGCCCCACATGCACTTAAGGGAAAAAAGTTCTCATAGTGATGGAAACTACACCTTGAAATTTGATATTGAGGTCTGATTTATCTTAATAAAATCTTGGGTATAGTTTAAATGAAAATAATTTATTAGTAAGAATGGCAGTAACTAAAAATGAATTTGAAATGAAATGATTTAGCTACTCTTTGTAGAAAATTGATGAAACAAATAATCTTAATGGAGTTTTGCTCCAGAGTGTATTGTAAAGCTAATTAAAATACCTGTATTCATTGTTAAAACTCATCAGATTGAAATAGTAGAGTTGAAAACATGTTTTATTTCAGTAGTCAGTAGTTCCTTTCTACACGAGTAATTTTATAGTAAAATTTTATAATTTTAATTTTTTTTATAGAAAAAAATTTATAGAATGTTTTCTCAGTTATGAGAATTAGAAAGCTGATGAATTTTATAGTATACAAAAAGTTGAGTTTTGGAGTTTAAGAAAAATTGTATATTTTTGTTTATTACATAAATTTATGATTATAGTTATTTAGACTTCACTGAAACATACATAACATAGAAAATGAAGTTCCTAAGATTTATCATACTATAAGTACTGTTTGTAACTTTTCCAAACTTAACAGTGTTTCTTATACATCTTTACACACATCACTACATAAAGAGTCTGCTTTATTTTCTTGAATAATTGTACAGTATTCCATTGAATGGATTAGTTATTTTGGCATAGTTTTATCACTTGCTATTTTCTGAGGAGAAAGAATGAGAAGCAAGATGGATTGGGGGTACTCATACAAGTATAATGTGATAGGATTGTTTCCCTCTTCATTAGCAGCATTGAGGGAATCTACTTTTGCACAACAGTTATAGCAATAAACAAGCCTGAATTTTTTAATGTAAACATTTGGGACATTCTCAAGTAGAATAATAAAAGAATTCCCACAAGCCTGTTGCCTAAGTTCACAGTTTAGTTTTCAGAATTCGCTGTGTGTGCATCTGTTTTCCCTTTCCTCCCTGTTCTCTTTGAGTCTATTAATTTAAAACAAATAATGATTATTTTACTACTAATCATGATGCCATTTACCACTGTTAAAAGCATTAATGATTACTTGGTATAGTGTTAATTACTAGTTCATAATAAAATTGCTATGATTTTCTCTAAAGCATCTTTTTGCATTTGAATTCTTTGAACCGGGATCCAAACATATTTGACAGTTTGCATCTCATGTATATTTAAACGTAGAGCAATCTTTCCTCTATCCTCTCCTTATTCATTTATTTATTTTTAGTTCCACTGTCTTGCTGAAGATACTATTTTGGAGTGATCTAATATGATCTGATATCTAATGATCTAATATCTTCACATGGTATCATTTACATTTTATATTTTCTGTAAATGTAAGTTAGCTCAGATTAGATTCATATTTAACATTTGACAGGTATCTTTCAGAAGTGCTGGGTATTTCATAATGGTTCACATCAGGAGGCACATGGTGTCTTGTTGTATATTTAGCGATCAGTGGGTTTAGGTGATGACAGCATGATCCATCAACCTTTGTACCAGTGGTTCTCAGCTGGGGGTGGTTTTTTTTGCCCTCTAGATTTTTGTTCGTGTTTAGAGATAATTTTGGCTGTTAATACTGGAGGGAGAAGGTGCTAGTGGCATCTAGTAGATAGAGGCCAGAGATGCTGTTAATATCCTATAAAGCACAAGACAGCCCCCACAACAGAGAATTATCTGACCTAAAATGTTAATAGGGCCAAGGTTGAAAAATCTTACTTGAAATTAGTTCTTTCTCCATTGACATTGTTGCCTAGATCTCTTATTTCAATAGGGCTGCAAAAATGCTTTTAAAGTTCTGTTAATCTAAAAAGAACTTTTTTATTAACTAAGTGTATTTGTTTATTTTGAAATACAATTTGTACAGAAAAGGCAGAATAAATGCATATGTTACTGTTTCTTTAAGTACTGATTTTCCAGGTAAGAAGCTGTTACTCAGCTACTTTCAGTGGTTCAGTAAGGTCTCTTATAAGTAAAGAAGGTAGAAACTCATGGGATTTTACATAATACTTAATATGCTTTATCCGTTTATTTTCATTATTTGTTGTTGTTGTTCTCAAAAGTGTCCTGTTTTTGCTAATGAAGGCCCCTTCATGTAATCTGACACATCACCTTAGATTTTGATAGCTTCCTAGATTTCTGGCACAGGATATACCAGGCTCATCTTATATACTTTCTGTTTCTGACTTGGAACCAGCCATTCTCTGAGGGGAATATTTAGGTTGTTGCTCCTAAATTTGAATAAAGAAACCATCAGCTTTATTTATGATTGTTAAGGAAGTTAATTTCTTATTTACTTATTTGTTTTTGGCTATGCTGGGTCTTTGTTGCTGGGCGCAGGCTTTCTCTAGTTGCAGTGAGCAGGGGCTATTCTCTAGTTGCAATGCACAGGCTTCTCATTGCAGTGGCTTCACTTGTTGCTGAGCATGAACTTTAGGGCTCTCAGGCTTCAGTAACTGTGGTACCCAGGCTCTAGAGCACAGGCTCAGTAGTTGTGGTGCATAGTTACCCCACAGCATGTGGGAATCTTCCCAGATCAGGGATTGAACCCATTTCTCTCTCCTGCATTGGCAGGCAGATTCTTTACCACTGAGCCACCAGGGAAACCTCGAGAAAATTAATTCTGTTAAAATGGGTAACATTTGATATGTACTGTGAGATTTTAAAGATATTAACACAATTAAATGTGTTTTGAAAATTATAACATTTAAAATAAAGATGGCTAGTTCATATAGTCAATACGCTTTGTTATCACTAATCTTATTTTAATTGACCCCAGTAGTTTTCAGCTGCTGGTTGAATAATGGGTGACATACTTGGTTTTATGCTGTTTATAGGTTGTTAATCTTACTTGTCCTATTTATTTTTTAGACCTTGAAGTTGTAACTGGCATCCCAGCTGAAGTACCGCACATCAGAGAAAATGTGATGCGGGAAGGACGCCATCTGTGTTTTCAGTTAGTCAGCCCGTCTGGAACAGCCGTTTCAACCCTTAGTTACATAAACCGGACAAATCAGCTTGCTGTAGGTTTCTCTGATGGCTATCTAGCACTTTGGAACATGAAAAGCATGAAGAAAGAGTAAGGACAACTTTCTAACTATTTATTAGTGATTTCTTCCTGGCTCTACTCAGTTACTGGTATTTAAAGATTAGCATAAATGGGAAGACAGGGCGGACTAAGGACTGAGTGCAGAAGTTCCAGTACGTGAAATCATGACTTAGTGTAAAAAGGAGCGACTTAGTCAGAGTCACTCGGTCGTGGCCAACTCTTGTGACCCCGTGGACTGCAGCCCACAAGGTTCCTCTGTCCATGGGATTCTCCAGGCAAGAATACTGGAGTGGGTTGCCATTTCCCTCTCGCATATCAATTTAAGTTGAGTCAATGTATTTAAAAGGAATTTTGCTGAATTTCCTGCTAGTCCAGTGGTTTGGACTCTACACTTTAACTGCCGTAGCACAGACTCAGTCCCTGGTCAGGGAACCAAGATCCTGTAAACTGCACAGCACAGCAAAAAAAAAAACCCAAGCCTGGCATTTTAGTCACCGTGGAGTTCAGTTTGTTAGTAAACTTTGACTCTACTAAGATATCTGGTATGAATTCTTACAGAATTACTTTTCTGCATAACCGTAGGTGTAAGGTCACTAGTAGTTCTCAGTTGACAGAAAAAAACAAAGACTTTTTAAGAAAATTACAAAATACTGTGTTTAAAATTTTTATGCTGTCAAAAACTTCCCCCAAATATAATTGTATTGATACTTTTTAATTAAATCTTTATTAAAATTGCTGAGGAATTCATTTTATTAATTTACCTTTATTTATTGAATTATTGAATTACCTCTCTTTATTGAGGGAGGTAAGGCACTATAGGTTTTAAATCATATCTCTATTGAGTTAAATAGATACCTATTTGTCCTTTAAGTTGTCAATTTAATATTTCTTCCTTTTTCTTCCAAGTAATATTGGAATTTTGTCTTTGAAATGAGTCAACAAAATAGTCATCTTTCCAAACTTTCTGCTCAGTTTATCTCACCAGCAGATTGGTACCTACTTGGCAGTGTTTGGTGGATTATAAATGTTTGCCAAGTTTGAAGTGACGGAGAAAGAGCGAGATGGAAAATAACAATGCATATGTACAAAGCCTGTTTTTTCTTTTTAACCTTTGGTTCTTTGATGATACTGAGGTGTCAGTAGCCCCTAAAGTAAACATTGACTGTCCTTGCACTTCCTCACACTCAATTTTTCTGCACAGTGCCCGTGATGAAGTGACAGTGCTGTTGCCTAGTAGCTCCCTATGGGAATTCCATCTTTACTGTCTTCTCTTTTATCAGCTCTTGTCTTTGAATTGCTCACAAAGGAATGCCTAGAGAACCTGGCTTCCAGAGGATTTTCTTGAACACTATCTTCTCTTCACTAATTATGCTTTTTCAAGGGATTTGTGAGAAGTCTTCAGATTCTAACTCATTCTGTTGTAGTAATGGGAAACTGACCCAGCTGCAGCAGCTGAAGTGATGTGTTGTGGCGGTATTTCATCTCTTTCTAGAGTACGTGTTATTGGGGAACAGTACATAGTGGCATACATTTATATGACTGGAAGGAATAGTTCGTGCTTTAGGGATTCTAACCCTTCCCAGTTCTACCTGGGAAATGGGGTGCCATGCTCATTTTCTTGATGTCTTGTACCCTGTGTGTTTTTGAAGATAAGATGATTATAAGAGCAGTAACCCAAATTCTTACATGAGGCATCTTCCTCCTTTTTCATGAAATTGTACCTTAGAAGTATGAAGTGTGCTGATGTTTGTGCCTGTTACAGATACTACACACAGTTGGAAGGTGGAAGAGTTCCAGTATATGCTGTCACTTTTCAAGAACCTGAAAATGATCCTCGTAATTGCTGTTACCTCTGGGCTGTTCAGTCTGCACAAGATAGGTAAATGTGATATATGTGGTTTTTAATAATATTTGTCAAGAATGGCATGGCAGTTAATTTCTTTTGCAAAGCTTTGTGCTATATTGCCTCTTTAATGAGAGCCACATAATTCAGTGAATTAGTAAGTGGCCATTGACATGACTTTAAAAGGTAAATAATTGTTCCTATATGTTTGAGTAAGTCTGAGATATCAGTAAGAAGAAATTGTGCTTGCTTGACTTGTTTGGTTGTAATATATATTTCAGAGAGTAAGCTGATAACACATTAGTAGGCAACTTCTCATTCCTCAGACAATTTTTATGGCCTTCTATGTTCTCTCATAAGAACATTTTTCCTCTTTTATAATCTCATTCCTTTTTCTTTATTGTATATGCCTCTCATTTTTATGTATCCCTACTTTGTTCTCTAGTTCTTCTGTTGTACTTGCCTTTTGCAGTATATTCCTAAGGTTAATTTGGTTAATTTGCCTTCTCTTTCATAAGCTTTAATTTTATCTCAGTGTAGCTTTTGAGAAATCTTTCCTTTCAGTTTAATTTCCAACTGGTTAAGCTCATTCATTTCCCCGTGCTGGAACAGTGTAAGTATTGATTTTCTCTTATTTTTCATTGATGTTTAGTGCTTTCTTTGGTGTTCCCAGTACATTCTCTTCCCAAGGCTGTTCTACTTTAAATTCTAGATACCTGAATTGTGGTCAACTTAGCTTTTTGTGTTAGAGTTCCTCACTTTGAGGTTTTGTTTTAAGCTTCAGTACATCAGTGAAGGAAGAATTAATTGATTTGTCACTTCTGTCAATCCTGGAGGAAAATCGAAATAAAAATATAGAGACGGCTATTGGAATAGTCCTCATTAGGTCCATATTTCCATCCAAGTGTGATGTGGGCTGGCAGCAGCTTGAGTAATGTGCCTTGTGAAGACTCCATGTGGTGAATAAGAAAGGACATTTATCTCAACAATTTTTGTATCCCATTTATTTTTTCTTCCCAGTACTGTCTAACTAAAGCACACCTGTTGAAGAAAGGGAGAAAGAATGAATTTTGAGTAGTGTTATAGTCTCAGTCATGTAAGGTGTCACCTAAAATATGCAAGCAAAATAAGCTTAAGTTAATTAGAATCAATAAAAATTAAATCAGCTATTATTTCAAAGGACTGCATTTTGGGAAAACAACCAAGTAAAACTAAATTCTTTGTAGTAACCTCAGTTTTGTCACATGTACTCAATATTGTACGCAGATTAAATTTATTTGAGCAATAAGAGGTACTTAATGCATGAATATGGTATTTAGTATTTCTCAGCTAATTTCTGTTTCTTTCAGTGAAGGGGATGTTTTGAGTTTACATCTGCTTCAGCTGGCCTTTGGTGACAGAAAGTGTTTGGCGTCAGGACAAATCTTATATGAGGTGAATGGTGATACCAGTTGATAGTATAAGTTTTGTTTATTGTTTACCTATTTTGTCTTTGTTTTAAGCTATCGAGATATTACAGTCTTTTCTTCTATTCAAGTTAATACTGTCTTCATAATATAATGTAAAAAGTATTAGTTTTAGGGATCGAAACACTTGTATTTTACCAGGGTGGCAATCTTAAAATCTTCAGGTATAATATTTCTCTAGAATGAGGAGATTAGACAAGACTCAAGCTTATGGCCTAGTTGGTAGCCAGGAAAAGTAACCCCACTTTGTTGCTCTAATATAATAAGCAGTAAGCCATGGGGTAGACTTTATAGTCTGGTCGCTTACACTTGTAAGAGAGGATAAATGCATCTAGCATTTTAAGTGACTGTTTTTTTGGCTGAATTCTTGAGAAGTAGTGAAGTGCTGTTAATAACCAAATAACCATATTTGGTTAGCTGTCACAATACTTTCTCTAGAACAGGCTTTTTAACCTTGTATTTGAGGGTGTGTGATTGGGTTTTAGGGAATTCATGAAGCCCTTCAATTTTGTGTGGTATTTTTATGATCACAGTGTCCATGTCGTCTCCGAGCCCCCCTCTTCCAACTCTCCAGTTCCACATATGTGAATTCAGTCAATCTTGAATCAGAAATATGAAGGGGAGGAATTCCAGAAGGTTCCAGAACACAAAACTTGAAGTTGCTGTGCCACAGCAACTATTTATATGGCATCCATATTCTACTAGGTATTAATAAGTGATCTAGAAATGATTCAGAGCATGTAGGAGGATGTGCATAGTATGCAAGTATTACACCATTTTATGTAAGAGACTTGAGCATCCACAGATTTCGATATTGGAAGAAGGTCCTGGAACCAGTCCCTGGAACAAGGGAAAACTATGCATTTTTCTAGAGAAAATTTCATAGTTTTTGTCAGATTCTTACAAGGATCAGTGAATAAAAATTTAAGAACTAGAGCAAGAACTTCAATGAAAACAAAGAAGTAGGTTTGCTGGTTTAGAGAATATGCGTTTGTAATTTCATTGCTTATGAAGGTTCCTGTGTTTGATAACAGCTTTAGAAGATTTATTGATAATTATTTTTGAGAAACAAAATTAGGCTTTTGATTTGTGTTTTATCCCATGTGTAAATTTTAAAGCTTTCTTCAGTAATTGGTTCTCTTCAGTCTTTTACTTTTTTGTTTTCTTTATATTGTGTGGAAATTCTTGAACATTTAAATTTAGAATAACTTTTTCTTAGAATCCTATTAAGGCATAGGTTGGTGTACCTTTTATATTTTAGGGGTTGGAGTATTGTGAAGAAAGATACACACTGGACCTCACAGGTGGCATGTTTCCTTTGAGGGGACAGACTGGTAATACCAAACTTTTGGGATGCCAGAGTATAGAGAAATTTCGATCTCATGGTGACAGGGAGGAAAGCATGAATGAAGGTTGGTTTAAAGCACTTTTATTATATATCATGTGAATGCTTGACTTAAGATTTGTCTTGATTTAAGATATATGACAGATACTGGTTTCTACAGTTTGTACTCCTGGCAGTTGAGAAGTTGAAATACTAATTGTGGGATTTATTTAGGACTGTGTGAGATCTGAGGTATTTCTTGTTCTCCAGATCGTGATGTGTAGAACTCAAGAATTGAATAGATTAAGGAAATGAGCAACCTCTTTATTTTGATCCGGCTCTCAAAACAGACACACACAAAAAGGTCTCTAGTAATGACTAGTATGAATAGTCTCTGAACAACGTTTATTTCTGTATTTTTTGAGACATATACAGCAAACATGCTTTGCTGTCTTGAGTTTTTGTTTCCTCTAGTGTCATCCCTTCTTCCTGGTAAATATTGTGGCAGAATGAAAATGGCATCGAGTTTAGAAGCCAGCATGGATTCAAATCCCAGCTCTGTCACTAGTTGTGAGAGTGAAGTCTCTCAGTCGTGTCGACTCTTAGCGACCCCATGGACTGCAGCCTACCAGGCTCCTCCATCCATGGGCTTTTCCAGGCAGGAGTACTAGAGTGGTTTGTCATTGCCTTTTCCAGAGAATCTTCCCAACACAGGGATCACACTCGGGTCTCCCGCATTGTAGGCAGACACTTTGCCATCTGAGCCACCAGGGAGGTCCTTTCACAGATTATTTAACATTTGTGACTAAGTGTTTGTTTCCTTATCTGTGAGTGGAATAATACATTTATACCTTCTGCAAAGGGTGGTTGTTAAGAATTGTATGAGACAACATGATAGGTTTATTCAGTTCTGGGCATGCTTAGTGGGGCCCTGGTTTAGCTTGTTCCTATTGGTATTTATTCTCATGTATGGCTTTTTCATCCTAGAGATTTCCTCTGTCCTGGTCCCCATTTTTCATATCCAACTAAACATGTCAAAACAGAATTTATGTAACTCTGTCTCTTACTCCCCACTCATATCTTTTTTATATTTCCTATTAGTTACGTCTTGGATTTTTACTTCCCTTTTTCCTTCTATTGGTCTCTCATCTTTGTTCCTATCTTTCCATTCCACGTACCATTTGGGTACCTGTCTCTCTCCCCTACCACCACTGCCTTAGCATATAGCTGGATCAATATTTCTTAGCTAGAATTCTACAGAATTAAGCCCTAAAGCCCAAAGGCATCCATTTTAAGTATTGATATTCTCTGGGCTTCTTGGGTGACTCAGAGGTAAAGAATCCCCCTGCCAAAGCAGGAGATGTGGGTTGGGACGATCCCCTGGAGGAGGAAGTGGCAACTCACTCCAGTATTCTTGCCTGGGAAATCCCATGGACAGAGGAGCCTGGCAGGCTACAGTCCACGTGGTTTCAAGAGTCAGACATGACTGAGCTTGCACACATCTGTGTGCGCACACACACACACACACACACAGTCTCTGGTACTAGCAATGGTTTATTTATGGGGAAACTTTCATTCAAATCATTTTCTACTTTCTCCTTATAGCATCTTGAAGTTGCCAAACTGTTAAGTGAAGACAAGCCAAAGTTACTGTTTTTCTGATGAATACATTTTAATAAGGTCTTCTTGAAATAGAAAAACAGTCAAGATAGACGTGAATGAACCTCTTGTTACAGAACAAATGATAGAAATGTGTTTTAACAAATCAGATATGAGTTAAACTTCTTAATTTATGGGAAAATCTTCCTAATTATATTTGTTGCATTTATTCTGAGATTATTTATTCTGTTTTTAAAAATTATCTCTTTTAGCTCTGTCTCCTGACACCAGCGTTTCAGTCTTTACCTGGCAGGTGAATATATATGGACAGGGAAAGCCTTCTATATATTTGGGGCTTTTCGACATAAATCGTTGGTACCATGCACAAATGCCAGATTCATTAAGGTATGATTTCTCTATGTATGTATTTATATTTATAGGAATTTTTATGTGTAGTAGTTTATTGACTTAATAATTGTATAAAATTTCTTTTAGATCAGGAGAATATCTGCATAATTGCTCTTATTTTGCATTGTGGTCACTGGATGCTGTTGTAAGTAGGACTTCTCCACATTACATTTTGGATATATTAGTACATGAGAGAAGTTTAACTCGAGGAGTTCCTCCCTCATATCCACCTCCTGAGCAGTTTTTTAACCCAAGTACTTATAATTTTGGTACGTATTTAACATTACTTTTTGAGAAAAATAACATGTAAGAGTATGTATATTTGTGCTGTGTGTAGTGTATTATCATTCATTTCTCATTATTATTAGTTAACATGTATGGATAAGTTACGATGTTAACTTGATATATGTACACAAAAAATTTAATGATTATATGTTTTTTTTTTAATTTTTATTTTTTAGTTTGTTTTGCTTTACAATACTGTACTCATTTTGGCATACATTGATATAAATCAGCCATAAGTGTACCTGAGTTCCTAATCCAAATTACCAATATTTGAATTTGCTGTAAAACATTAACTATTTCATATTAAGTGAACTTGTGATAAGGTTTGGTGTCTTGATAGGATAGAAATGCAGGGACAAATTATTTTAAAATTTATTGTATGTAGTAATACCATGCCTTGCCTAGTAATCTGTTCTTAGGATAAATTTTGTTGTACTAATACCATCCCAAATATAACATGTAAGTGGATTTTTTAAATCTTTTTTTTTAGATGCCACTTGTTTGTTAAACTCAGGAGTTGTTCATATAACTTGTACTGGCTTTCAGAAGGAGGTGAGTAAGAAATAACAATTTGGACAGAGTGTTTCTTCTTGAGCTGAAGTCAGACCATGGATTTAAACTTTAGTGTTATTTCTTTCATCTTAAAAGGTAGCTTCTGCTAGGTATATGAGATAGTAGCTAGTAGCATCAATTACTGATGGCAACCTTCTAGGAAGAGGTATTAGGGTATTTATATCAGCTTTATATGGATGTTAGCTCCTGAACCCCAAGCAAAAGTAAGTCAGTACCTTACTTTAGTCCATCTTAATTCTCTTCCTTCTTAAAAAGCTTATGGGTAAATGAGGTAATGCAAAAAAGGTTCCTAGCACAGTGGCACAGTGACTGGCTTAGAGTGGATTAAGACTGTATGTTGAAAATACTTTTTCAGGAAAACATGAAGTGGCCTTTCCTTAAAATGATAATCAGCTAGATATGGATGAATGTCATCTTTATACTTCATATCAGATCTCTTGTACATTAGACCAAGAAGAATCAACTGCAGACTTTTTCTTTTGTGTGTATTAAGTTTGTTAAGATCTGTTACCAAGTCTGTCAGCTTTATAGAATATAACAGGGTTACCTTACATATTAGCAATTTAAATACCACTATCAGTAGTAGCATTTGTGACTGACACACATTGGTTACTTCAAGAACCTGTAAGCTCTTTTCCTTGCAAGAAGTACAGAAATGTAGTCTTACACAATTTTCATTCAGGGCCTTTTAGTTTTCTTCATACTGTTAAGTATAAAGTAGAGTAATGGGTTTATTAGTTATTCTTAAATTTGATTATTTGAGTTGATTAGTGACTGATATCTTATTAATCTGTTATAGACTTTGACTTTTTTAAAGAAATCAGGACCATCTCTCAATGAAGTCATTCCTGATGGTTATAATCGATGTCTTGTGGCTGGCCTTCTCTCACCAAGACTTATTGATATTCAACCTTCCAGTTTAAGTCAGGTGAGAGATTTTTAACTCTTGTTTCTTTTGGATCATGTCATTAGCTTTCTATTACAACAAAAATCTGTTAGATAATTTCTTAAAAAGAAAGTTAAGTAGTGTAATGCCAGCTTTGCATGTCAGTAGCTGTGCTTCTTGGATTTGGCTTAAAACTCATACCTGCAGGATCCCATAGGTATAACCTGACACCAGGTCTATAGGCTAGTGAAAAAAAAAACTGACTTAAAACTCAACATTCAAAAAACGAAGATCATGGCATCTGGTCCCATCACTTCATGGCAAATAGATGGGGAAACAAAACAGTGAGAGCCTTTATTTCCTTGGGCTCCAAAATCACTTCAGATGGTGACTGCAGCCATGAATTTAAAAGACTCTTGCTCCTTGGAAGAAAAGCTATGACCAGTGTAGACAGCATATTACAAAGCAAAGACATTGTTTTACTGACAAAGGTCCCTCTAGTCAAAGGTATGGTTTTTCCAGTAGTTGTGTATGGATGTGAGAGTTGGACTGTAAAGAAAGCTGAGCTCTGAAGAATTGATGCTTTTGAACTGTGGTGTTGGAAAAGACTCTTGAGAGTCCCTTGAACTGCAAGGAGATCCAACCAGTCAATCCTAAAGGAAGTCAGTCCTAAATATTCATTAGAAGAACTGATGCTAAAGCTGAAGCTCTAATACTTTGACTACCTCATGGGAAGAACTGACTCATTAGAAAAGATCCTGATGCTGGGAAAGATTGAAGGTGGGAGAAGGGGACGACAGAGGATGAGATGGTTGGATGGCATCACCAACTCGATGGACATGAGTTTGAGTAAACCCCAGGAGGTGGTGATGGACAGGGAAGCCTGGCGTGCTGTGAGTCCATGGGGTCACAAAGAGTTGGACACGACTGAACGAGACTGAACTGAACTATAGGCTAGGAACACCATGGGTGCATCAGGCATGTCATGAGTAGAAGTCATAGTTGTTTTAATAAGCCCTTGATGTGATTTCTGATGGTTTGAGAACCGCTGCTCTATAAAAACTGCTCTTATGAAAGCCTATTAGTGAAGATTCCAGGTTTCTACAAAACACAGGAGAGTTACGGGAGTCAGCCTTAGTCATGGAAGCCAGGCTTAATTTCCCAATGGACATAAATAAAAATATTGTGAAATCCACACAGTTTTTAGAGTCACAATACATTTTACCAGTCAGGAGATATTTTTAAACAGTGTTGTCTAGTGACAACTTATAATTCAACATTTTAACTTGGTATTTGCTGAAAGTAAACAAACCCTGGGTCGTTTTTCCTTGGAGAAAGAGAAAATGTTTTAATAACTGTTTCCCCTCAAATAATGTTTGAATTAAGTTATTTAAATAATTGCAGATATGTAGCATAATGAATTGTTAGGGAAAGAGCCTTTTAAATATCAGATGAATTGTGAATATTGCTGCTGACGGTTTAACACCTACAGTTGGACTCTTAATACCTAATGTCATGAAAATACGAGAAATAGTCAATCTATTGTCAGGGATTTTTTTTTCCTTTCTCCCCTCCTCCCTTTTGTATTACTGTACTGAACAAATTTTGACCATGTAGTCATGTTCAGTCAGCCCTCGGTACCCATGAGGGATTGGTTTCCTGGACGCCCATAGATACCAAAATTGAAGGATGCTCAATTAACTTATCGGAGAAGGCAATGGCACCCCACTCTAGTACTCTTGCCTGGAAAATCCCAGGGACGGAGGAGCCTAGAAGGCTGCAGTCCATGGGGTCGCTGAGGGTTGGACACGACTGAGCAACCTCACTTTCACTTTTCCCTTTCATGCATTAGAGAAGGAAATGGCAACCCACTCCAGTGTTCTTACCTGGAGAATCCCAGGGACGGGGGAGCCTAGTGGGCTGCCGTCTGTGGGGTCGCACAGAGTCGGACATGACTGAAGTGATTTAGCAGCAGCAGCAAGTAACTTATATAATAAGGCATAGTATTTGCATATAACCTGTGCACACCCACCTATGTACTTTAAATCATCTCTAGATTAAAGTACTTAATACAACATACATGGCATGTCAATAGTTGCTGGCACACCTCAAATTCAAGTTTTGTTTTTTTGGAACTTTCTGTAATCTCTCCCACCCCCAAATGTTTCCTATCTGCAGTTGATGAGGAACTGACTGGATATCAACATTTCAGTTTGGTTTTGCTCTTTGTAGAACTCCTTTAGACAAATATTGACTATCCTTAGTTGGTCTTATGTTAGCTTATCTTTGCTTTCCAACTGTGTCTCGTTTGCCTCTGATTTTGCTTTCTGGGAGATGTTTTCATCTAATTTTCTTTTTTTGTAGATTTAAAATATTTGACCCCATTCTAAAATTTCTACACGCTCTTACTCTTTGATCATTCTTTTTTGGTAGTATTCTGTTCTGTTTTATAGATGAAATATCTTCTAGCTCTGTTTCAGGTTTTATTTAGTTCCCTGTATTATGCCTGTTTTATCTGGAGTTATTTTTTTATTAGTTTAGTCTTTTTGATCTAGTTGTTATTTAGTTGCTCAGTCATATCTGATTCTTTGCGACCCTATGGACTATAGCCCACCAGGCTCCTCTGCCCATGGGATTCTCCAGGCAAGGGTATTGGAGTGGGTTGCCATTTCCTACTCCAGGGGACCTTCCTAACCCAGGGTCTGAACGTGTGTCTCTTGCATGGCAGGCAGATTATTTACCATCTGAGCTGCCAGGATAGCCTTTCGATCTGGTGGCTATACTTAAATGTTTGATGGTTCTCTTCTTTTCATATGTTAAATGAGTCAATAACAGATTATAAACTGTTCTACATAAACAGAGCTCTGAATTGGGTTCATTAAAAACCTTAGGTAAATTTTGTCTTGGTGGCCCTTGCTCATAGGACCCTTTGGTCAGGAAATTATCCTTCCCTGCCACAGGCTCCAAATTAGTATTAGTGTTCATCATCCTTAAGGAGCACTTTTAAGTCTCCGTTTAATTTTTTTATTTTAGAGAATTAATACTGATCCCCCCTATTCTATATCATGAAACTTAGTTAAATGCAATGATACCTAGTTTTAAAAAGGAAAGTGAGAGGTTACTCTGGTGGTGCAGTGGATAAGAATCCACCTGCCAATGCAGGAGACATGTGTTTGATCCCTGGTCCAGGAAGATCCCACATGCCATGAGGAGCTAAACCTGTGCTCCACAACTACTGAAGCCTGTGCTCTAGAGCCAGGAGCTGCAACTACGGAGCCCATGTGCCACAGCTACCGAGGTCTGTGCCCGTGCTCTGCAGCAAGAGAAGCCACTGCAACGAGAAGCCCAAACACTGCAACTAGCTAGCAGCCCCACTCGTGGCAGTTAGAGGAAGAACTCACGCAGCAATGAAGAACCCCGTAGCCAAATACAAATAAATAGGAAAAAGTGAGAAAAAATTAGCTGTAATTCAACCATTCAGCCATGTTAGTCAAATAGCATTTAATATCTTTTTATGATTATTTTGAATCTGGTAATCCAACCCTTGGTTTCCTTCCACTTACACAGATAAAACATGAATAATTTCAATTTAGAAAATAGACTAAAGTATGTGGAGGCATGCAAATATTGGCATTTTGTTGACTTTTTTCATGTATCTTTTTAAAAACTTTATTTCTAAAATAGACCAAATTGAGCTGAATTGGTTAGTAATGGATACGTAGAGGTGAAGGAAAAAAAGCTAGGAAGAGATTCCTTCAAAATGTTAGAGTGGTTACCATGGAGGATGGGAGGAGTGAATGGAAATTTATTTTGATTAGGTAGGAAGAGACAGGGCTTCTGGGAAATATTCTCAATCTAGACTTGGACCAGTTCCATCAGTGTCCAGTTGGTAATTAGTTGTTAGTTGTATGTCTGTATATGGACTTTTTCATATGTATACTTCCCTGTATATCTTTATCCCGCCATATGCAATAAAAAAATGATAGCATATATATATATACACACACACACACACATATATATATATATATATTTTATCAGGGTTTTTTCTGTGAATTACATATTGATAGGCTTTACTTTTTCTCTAATTGGGCTGTTTATGGAAACTCTTTATAAAATATGTAGATATGTATCCTGTCATAAATCTTGCAGATAGTACCCCTTTTGTTTGCTCTTCACTGTTTCATGATATCTCTTACCACATTCAAAATAATGTTTTTATAGTCAAATGCATTTTATAGCTTTGACTCAGGCTTAAAATTTAACACCTAAATGTTTTTTAAGGCTTTAACTCATTTTCTGTGTGTCAAATAAATTAGTCTAGCTGTGTTATATCATTTGTGAAACAGGACCCAAAATATGTTTCTCATGCTACTGAAATATTGCCTTTATCTGATACTATATGTCCATATCAACTGGGTTGTATTTCCGGGTTTTTATCTTGTCTCATAAATCTAGTTATCTATTTGTATACCATTTTAATATATTGCTTTGATATTTGAAAATGCAACCTGGTTTTTTAATCTATAATTTTTGGAAATTCATTGGCACTTACTCTTTTTATTAATTTTAAGATAGTTTTATCCAGTATTCCTGTTGGAATTCTTTTGAGCAGTTTCTTCACATGTTAATTTGGGGGAGAGTTGGCATTTGTATCTTTCCATTTATTTAGGGTTTATTTTTATATCTGTCATAAGAGTTAATGGTCATTTTCTAGTGAGTTTCTATTTTTATCCCTTAATGTTTTATGGTATTTTTAATGAGTAGACCATTTCCCCCATATTCATTCAGAAATAGAGTTGGGTTTTGTATATTCATTTGATGCTATTAATATTTGGCTAGATTAGAATCTCTTAGATTTTCAAGGCATGTAATCATCAGCAAAATAGGCTTTCTGTACCCCTCCCCCCAGTTTATTACTTTATTTTCTTATGCCATTTGGTGGAACCTCTACAAATTGTAGAAACATAATGGTACTACCAGACATCCTTGTTTTGTCCTTGATTTTAATGTAAATTGTTCTATTGAATCTCCATTTAGAATCATGCTGTAGTTTTAGGGTATCTTTATCATATTATAGCTCTCTATTCCTGTTTAACTCATCTATTTATTCCTGTGATTCCTTTTTAAAAAGATATTTGTTGTGATGAATGAAATTCATAGATTCTTAAATAAAGTATTCCTACAATTCAGTTCAGTGGTTTGTGGTGTAGAGTTGTGCAGCTATCACAACATTCAATTTCAGAATGTTTTTATCACCTCCCTCTAAACCCCAAAACCAGTCAATTCCTTTTCCTCCTTTCTTCCAGTCTTTGGTGACCACTAATCTACTCTGTCTTTGTAGATGTATTTGCTCTAGACATAGTGTGTGTGTGTGTGTGTGTGTGTTAGTCGCTTCAGTTGTGTCCAACTCTTTGCAACCCCATGGACTGTAGCCTGCCAGGCTCTCTCTGTCCATGAGATTCTCCAGGCAAGAATATTGGAATGAGTTGCCACTGACATTTTATATAAGTAGAGTCAAATAATATATGGCCTTTTGTGACTGACTTCTTTGACTTAGAACAATATTTTTCAATATTTATCCATGCTGGAGCACATATCAGAACTTTACCCCGTTTTATGGCTATGTAATATTCCACTGTGTGATATACTACATTTTATTTATCCATTCTTCAGTTTCAGGGCATTTTGGTTGTTTTCATGTTTGACTGTTAGAAATAATGCTTCATATAGAGTTTTTATGTGGATGTTTGTTTTTCAGTTCTCTTGGGTGTATACCTAAGTGTGAAACCACTGGGTCATCTGATCACTTTATAGTTAAGATTTTGAGAAACTACCAGACTGTTTTCCAAAGTGGCTGTCTCATTTTAACATTCCCACTAGCAGTGTATGAGGAGTTTCTACACCATCACCAGTGCTTGTTTTTTTGTGTGTGTGTTTAGCCATCCTGGAGGATCGTAATGATTTTTAATGCTTTAAAATCTTGTGTTTTGAGCTAGAACTTGATACCTCTGTCTCTGATCACATATCCTTTCTTTTCTTTTTTTAAAACATGGTTTAGGAAGAACAATTAGAAGCTATATTGTCAGCAGCAATCCAGACAAGTTCTCTGGGGCTTTTGACAGGGTGCATCAAAAGATGGATAACAGAAGGTAAGATTATGATTTTTAGCAATTGAAAAATGCTTTGTAGTTTTAAAATGGTCAATTTACTGTTGGTGAGGAGGGTTAAGTTAACCTTATTTTGAGATAATTGTGGTTCACATGCAATTATAAGACATTCACAATGTACCCTTATCCCCCACGAATGATAAGATGTGGCCCGTCTCTAGTATTATATCACATACAGGACTTCTCTTCTTACTCTTTGATAGCCATGCTTACTATCGCTAGCCCCCACCCCATTCCTGATGCCCAGCACCCATTCATTTATTGTCTGTTTCTATGATTTTGTCATTTCAAAAATGTCCATAAATGGAATCCGACAGTATGTAATCTTTTAGGGTTGACTCTTCACTCAGAAAAGTTCTCTGGGGATTCAAGTTGTATGTATTACTCTTCTTTACAAACACTTCACACACACATGTTGTTTTTATTCTGATCATTTGATAAGTTGAAGGCATCATGCTTTTTTACTCAAACTATTTCAGTATATTTCCTTCTAAGAACAAGGATATTCACTTAACACTTTGGAGTTAGAAAATGGGAAAATTAATGTTGATACATGCTATTATCTAATCTCTAGATTCTATCGGAATATCCCTAATTGCTCCAATAATATCCTTTGTAACATTTTTAGGGAGAGGGAATTCAGAATCCCATCCAGAATATATTCTATATTTAGTTTTCATGTTGTTTTACTCGCTCATAATATTGTGTAGTTCTTAAGCATTTGTCTTTGAAGAAACTGAAAAATTAAAAGAATATGGACCTATTATTTTGTAACCTGCCTCTCAGGTTGTGTTTGTTGGTATTTCCTCATGATTAGATTTAGATTTTACATTTTTCATAGCAGCATCACATAAATGGATGTGCTCCCTCATGTGATAACCTGAGCACAGATACAACCAGTTTGTCTCCATCAGTATTGATGTCAGCGTAGCTCACTTAGTTAGGGTGGTTTTTGTCAGGTTTCTTCACTGAAAAGTTTCTATTTTTTTTTTTTTTTTTGTAATTAGTAACCATTCTTCATTTTTCCCTTCATATTTACAAATAAGAACAACCAAATTCTGCTGCTAATTTACGCTTTGTTCTTGAATGGACATGGAATAAAGTGGTTCTCACAAAAGAGGAATTTGACAGACTATGTAAGTATTATATAAAAAACTAATCTTGGTTTATGTTTTGAGTACATAACAATAAATTTTTAATTATTTTGAAGGTGCAGACTCTTTGAAGAAGTCCCAGAAACTATTTCAGTTTATATTAGAGTGAAAAAATTATTTCTTTGATCAAGATTTTGCAGCAGATTGTTTAAATTGGCAACATGTTAGGCATGTTCACAGTAACAAATTTCAGAATTATATCATATCTTTTAATCTTAGGCATTTAATTTATAAGATATGCTGATGATGGAGTAAAGAGACTATACCAGTTAACCTCTGAGCTTTATTCATTTTCTATTTAAAATACTTAGGAGTATAAAGAAGCGGAATAGTAGGGCAAAAACTCAAATCACCTCCTGTCTTCTACTAACATGTCATGAATCATATCAAGTTATTTATTAGTCTGTTATACATTTTGAGTTTTAAAATATGCTGTGAATATTAACTCATTGTGTCCAACTACTGCAAAAATATTAAAGGTAATATATGATTGCCCTGTGCATGAAAGTAAATTTTAAGTTTATTTAGAAGTATATGTGCATTTGTTATTACTGTTGTGTCTTGATGAGTGAACAAATTGGACCTTAAAAAAAGTTTTCTTAGCAGAGGATTTTTTTAAACCTGCAAAATTTGATAGGATATAGGGTTCTGTATAGTATTTTTGTTGTTTAATTGCTAAATTGTGTCCAAAAATACATTTGTGAACTCAGCCTTAAGCTTGAAATGAGAGGACAGCCAAGTCTACAGTACATTATAGCAGGCATGCAGTTATATTGTATTAAGTCTCTGGATCTTAATTTCATTGTCTTACTTTTTCAAAGACTAGAGGTGGAAGAAAGAGTTCTTATAAAATAATAATCACACAGCAACATAGTACTGATTTCTAGTGAATCTGAAGTTGAATCTTTTATCACTTTTGTCTGCTCACCTCATTCTGCATTTTTTAAAAATAGAATTTGTAGCTGTCCTTTCTATATTCCTTGAGGATATTTGTCATTTGAAGCTTGTCTTTTAAAATCTGATAATGTATAGAATAATTCTGTGATTAAAGGAATTTGAAATATTTTGCATTTATTATTTTAATTAAGTCAAGATTTAGTGTGTCAAAACTAATCTTGTCTTTTTTTCTTGAAAGGTACACCGTTATTTGATGGTTCATGTCGTTTCATTGATCCACAAACTATACAGTCTCTCCAGCAGTGCCATTTACTTCTTAGCAATCTTAGTACAGTCTTAAGCTGTTTTGCAACTGAGGCCCACGACATCACTGAGAGAGGTGTGCTCCTTGTCTTACGTAAATGAATGTTTCATTGACTTTTGCTTCTTGACTTTGGGACAGAATACATTTCCTATGCATTAGATGGATTATTGGGCAAAGAGGCCATTATTTCTCAAATGCTAGATTTTTTTTTTTTTTCCAAATGAAAAGCTATGAATGTTATTAGATGAACCATGAGTTCATGATTAAATAAGGTTGGGAAATTGGAGATTTAAGGATTGTTAAGGTAGTGTATTAGTGGTAGAACTTCAGATTTTAAAATTATATTTAAGTTTTTATGCATAGAGTTGGTCTTCATCATTTTTCCCCTCTGGTTTTCCATTGAAACAAAATAGCCAGTTTCATATAAAGGCCTGGTTTGAACAGCCTGTATTAATGATACTGTACTAGTTTGTTTTAATGTATAAATCTGATTATTGAAATTAGCTAAATGGGAGTGTAGCTAATATGGAAGCTTGTGTACTTAAAATGTCTGTTTTAGTCATTGAGTTAGTTTAGCAGTTTGGAGATTATTTGTTCAAGCTAAATTTGTTTAAAAATACATGCATATTGTTTAAAATCACCAAGTAGTTACTGTTTTTGAAAACTATAGAGTGCCTTGATTTTTTACTTGTGGTTGATAAATTGAAAACTAAACAGCTGATTTCAACTCTTCACAGGTCTTACGGATTTAAGCAATAAGTATCTGGTTACCCAGCTCATCTGTCAGTATGCACAAGTGGTTCTTTGGTTCTCCCATTCTGGCCTTTTACCAGAGGGTTTAGGTAAAGTATTTCCTCACTCGATAAATATTAATGGAGACATTCTTAGGTCTGTAATTTTGCTGCTCTACTGTTGAGGTTTCCTTTCTTCTACCACTCTCTGGTGTTTTCTTTTATTCTTACCCTCTCTTCTTGTATTCTCTTTGTGCCTTCGGTGCTTCACCCACGCCTGATATACAGGTGTTGCATGCATGTTTGTTGGGTTTAAAAAAAAGAACATTTGCCAAAACATGGTTTCTGAAGATGGGTTCAGTGATATCACCAGCTATTATTTAGATCCATAGAAGTATGAGTTTAAAATCCAATTTGTCCATCTTTTTCTCTTCAAGGTTCTTTTAATATGGTTATTCACCAATACTTTTTGCCATCGATTACTTACCCTGTTTTATCTAATAATTCATGCTAATACCAGGAATTAGAGAATTTGACTTTCACTACATCTGTGTAGAACAAAACCCTCCAACTTCTTGTATTTCCAGGATTTACAGACTTAGCAGTGTATCTGCCACCGTGCATAATTACTGTTGATCTTATTCTCCCATAATTCTCTTAGAGTTTTACTTGAACAGATAGTGAATTTGCTTACTTTCAGATTATCATTTGTGCCTAAGGGAGTAAAATAATTTTCTGAAATAGTTTTTCCAGGGTCTTTAACTGGTATCTTGTTGTTACAAGACTTTCTTGAGACACTTAGTTTTCTCGTTTATGCATCTGTTAATAAAGGGGTGTGCAGTGTTCTTTTATTACTTTAAGAAGCCTGAAATTTAAAGAACATCATAAAATTGTAGTAAAATATCAATTATGTAACCTTAAGTTTATGGGGAGTGTTTTGGAAATATTACTAGCTTTTCTTCCAACTCTTATAAAACATCTAGATGATGCTGTGCAGTTGTCAAGGTTATGCTACAACTACCCCGTAATTCAGAATTACTACACCAGTCGTCGACAGAAGTGTGAGCGTTCATCAAGGTATGGTACATCCAGAGCCATCAAAAACCATTTTAGAAGTTACTTGTATAAGAAATCAAAGCTTTCTCAGAATAGAATTCATTATGTTATTAAAAAAAAGATTAAAGGCGTGGAATTCTCAGTAAAGTATATGAATTTGTCACCAGCATTACTATTTTAGTTGTAGTGTTTGCTTTGACCTACTGTTAACATCTTTATTTTAGAATTTGAATATAGCTATTTATTATTTCCTAAATCTGTTTACCACATGATTGATTTATTGGAGGAGATTCTATAATTTAAGTATACATTTTTCCTGAGTATTGTTATTCAGAAGAAGACTTGAAGCAACTGTTAATAAAGCTGAAAATATATCATGTTAGTTATTTTACATTCTTTGCATTAACATTTGCATTTCAGCACTTCATCCATTTTTTTCTTTATTGCCTTTATTTCTATTTTCTTTAAATATAAACTCCCCTTTCCCCTTAAATACATATGTGGTTGAGTCCTTTGAAATAAAGATATAAAAGAAAAAAAGAGTAATGTTTTACAGCCATGACTCTACCTTGGAATTATAAATAGTCTTCTTCCTCAAGTTGGAATGACAGAATTGTAGAATAGATTATAACATTTAGAGCAATTATTCCCAAACCTTGATTCCAGGTTTGTTGTCAGAATCACTTGGAAACCTGTACAAAGCTCTGCATAGTTAGAGGATCCAGAATCTAATCTAGGATTAGATTAGAATAACTAATAACTAATCTAGGAGAGTGAGCATGGACTGGGAATTTTATGAGGTATATTTAAAATTTCTAGATCTGTTATTTCCTAAGTGTATGTCCCTGAGCAGGTTGGGTAAACTTGCTAATCCTGTTTGTCACAAATTATAAAGTAAATATAAAGGTGAGATGAAATATATGCAAGGTACTTCTTTCAATGCCTTATTCAGGAAAATTTCATCCAATAAGTAGTAACTGCTATTGTTGTTACTAATATTAGATGAGGAAACAGACAAGATCAGTATCTGCTTAATCACCTGTATGTACTCAATAATATATATTAGGAGGGAATTAATGAGGTTTAAAAACTAGTCCAGATGATAAAACTGAAAGTAAAACTTTTTGACTTTGAACTACAGTATTTACTTTCTCTATACTGAGATGTCATGCTCTTTGGTAGTTTGCTCAAGGTGGTAAAAAGTAAACAGCAATTTGCCGACTAGACCACTTTCTCCCCTGGAACCTGACCTTCACTGACTGACTTGGCTAATAACCAAACTTGAGGCTTCTTCAGGGTTTATCTGACTAACTTTACTTGATGGCCGGATTTCTCATGATGAGATCCTGTCCTCAAATTTCTTCTGCCTTTGATAGTTGAGATCATTACTTTTAAGAGTTTGATGCTGGTTGTTTTGATAATAATAATTAGCCCTAATGCTCCGTATCCTTAATATTGCCCTTATTGCAGAGGGAAGTGGAACCCTGATTGCCTGATGATTGATGGAATGATTTCTCAGTTGGGAGATCGAGTAGAGAAGTTGTGGAAACGGGATGAAGGAGGCACAGGAAAATACCCTCCTACTAGTCTACATGTAGGTTTGCGATAACATGATATCATTTAGTCTCAAAAGTTGGGCTGGGAGAGAGAGGAATGCTTAATTGGATTTTTCATACCTGGCATGGGCTTGGGAAAAACAAGGAACGTAAATGAATGAATATGTAAAATGCATTAAATTTTTTTTTAATAGGCGTTACTTGACATATACCTACTAGACAACATTACTGAAGCAAGCAAGCATTCTGTTGTATCCTTTAAAGTTTTATCAAGTAATTCACATATTACTAAAATCATACAATGTCAGAATAGTAGGACCCTTATGTATCTAATCCAGTCTCAGTTTCACATTTGAATTTGTTTTAAAGGAAAGATTCTTAATCCAGGACCTGTTTGGTTGGATTCAGATGGTCTTTTGTTAACCTTGAAACTATGCAAAATGTCTATGTTTATTTTTCTAGAGATAACAGTTCTTGGCTTTCATCAGACTCAAATGTGTCTAAGACATTCCCAAAGTTAAAGACAGCTCTAGAACATTGCTAGCAAGTGGTCATTCTCTATGAGATTTTATGTGCTGGATGGGAATGCGTTAATTAACGTATTAGCTTAAATTACCTAGGTAGGCCTTGTGGTCTCTTAAATAAGACTTTTGTACTAATGTCTATTTCTTAGTCAAAATGCACAGTTTTACTCATAATTTATAAGATAAATAATGTATTTGCTTAAACTGCCAGAGTTTGATGCTTAACTGGAATTTCATCTGTGGCTTTGTTTCTTAAATTTGTTAGTCTGCTAACTTTGGTGAAGAAAGTATGCTTTAGTTCATCTCCTTGTGGTGCCTGTGTGCTAAGTTGCTTCAGTTGCCTGTGACCCTATGAACTGTAGCCCACCAGGCTCCTCTGTCTGTGGGGATTCTCTAGGCAAGAATACTGGAGTGGGTTGCCATTTCTTCCTCCAGGGGACAAAGTACCTTTGTGGTGGTACTTAATACAGATGAATAAAGTTTGTTGTGGGGTTGGCTGTACCAACATTTAATAAAATTGTCTTAAGCCTTTTTTCTGATATCTTCTATTGTTACCTATTGCAGATATATATGTCGGAGTTCTTTTTGTTTATTGTCCTTAATCTTTTTTTTTTTAAAGACTATTTATTTGCTTCTTGATATTATGTATTCCTTTCCAAATAAAACGGATACTTCCATTGAATCATTTCCAACTGCCTTTGCCATTTCTTGGGGCCAGGTTAAACTTATTCAAGGATTTTGGCTGATAGATCATAATGACTATGAGGTAAGTCTGGATAGTTCATTTAGAATGTTAAGCTTTTGTAAACTATTAGAATTTTAGGAAAAATACATTTAATATTAAAGATATGACACGGTCTACTTCCGGAGGTATTTTAAGGATTCAGTTTAATCAGTACCTTCACCAAGCACCATTTCAGGCAATAAGAATATATAAAGATAAAATAGTTTAGAACCCCAAGAGCCTTATTGTCTAAAGAAGGAAACATACAAACAATTTACCAGTAGTGCAAATATAGTGATTTTTATGTTACAGATATATTTGGTGTGTTGGGTGAACCAGAGAAGCCAGAATTTGACATTGATGTATGAAATTGGTGATGGAAAGATTTTATATACTCACTTGACCAGATCTCAAAAGTATGAGGCTTTTGATAAGGCTTTTATTTACAATAAAATATATAGCAAAGTAGATATTTTCAGATATATTTAAACTGTTTTTAATTTGTGTAGATTTAGTATATTGCCTTTTTTTTTTTTCCCCAAAGTGCAAAGCATTATATTTAATTTACCAGTTTTCATTGTCATTTTTGCAGAGTGGTTTGGATCTTCTGTTTCACCCAGCTACTGCAAAACCTGTGTCATGGCAACATTCAAAGATTATTGAAGCCTTCATGAGTCAGGGTGAGCACAGACAAGCCCTCAGATATATTCAGACAATGAAGCCAACAGTGTCCAGTGGTAGAGATGTTATCCTTCACCTCACTGTTTTGCTTTTTAATAGGTAAGTACCTATTTTGAAAGTACAATCGAACTCTCGGCCATGTATTAATAAAATGGAACTGATGAAATAGAGCAATATATATTTTGACTTGGTTGCATTGCATTATGTTCTTCATCTTTCATCATTGAGAAGAATGTAAAGCACCTTTTACCTAGAGTAAGATGAATAAAAGAAGTAATGAGTAAAAGGGGAAATCAGACTGAGGTTTAAAAATTATGTTGGTTTCTACCGGGCAGTATTGACAGTTTTCTCCTTGGACAGTTGAGGTTTGATTATGCCAAGAAGCAGCCAGAAATAGAGAAAGAATGAAGTTTATGCTAAGTTGATAAATTATATTCTTTGACGGTATATTCCATTGATGGTACTCTGATATGTTTGTTAGTCTTGATTGCTTGGGTGTTGCAGTTCTTTAATTTGGTTGTGGTGTTATAGCAATGCACAGTTGCTATAATTGTATTTGTCATGTATATACTAACTGACAATTAAGTGGCATGATTGGAAATACAGTGGACTGGTTATTGGGTTTTCTTAATACCTAGGTAGTTGGGAAACTTGTTTGGGACTGGAATTTCTTAGATTGTAACTTTTTATTTAATTCATATTGGTTTTTTGTTGAATCTTATTGGGAATCATTTTATATTTTCTTTATATATTTAAAAATTGGCCACTTTACTCACCCCAAATTGTCATTTATAAACCATACAGTTTTGAGGAGAGAGGATTGGATCTTTACATTTCAGACAGATCTGCAATTTAATAATAGACTTGTTAGACATTGAAACTTACAATGTCCTCAAAAGTAATGAACTGCCAAAGTATTTAAAGTATTTGGCTCAGCTGAATAAATCAAGAATGAATATAAGAACAAAAAGTTAAAGAAGCTAAAGAACATACATGTTTAATAAATGGGTTAAAGAGTTCTAGTACTTGATAATGTTTACAATAATGCAACCTTTATATAATGTAATTTCAAAACTGTATTTCTCAAGTACAGTAAAGCCTTGGTTATCTAGTCTCCAGAAAAATAGCATCATTAAGTGTCCTTTACAGTAAGTGCAGAAGTTAAAACAAAGGGCCACTCAGAATGCAGTTTGTGAGATAGCATGTTTTCAAATTCAATAAACGTTTAAAATTATTACTGGGGTGTTCGGTTTTCTAGCTGTTGTGTGAATTTATATTAATCTACATTTTAAAATGACAGTATTGGAATAGTTACTGATTGTAACAGTTGACAGTCTTTCGACTCAGATAGATCTGAATTTATACCTGAATTCTGCTACATTGTGAAATATGATCATAAGCAGTTAAATTATCCTTTCTGAGCTCAGGTTTCTTCCTGGGTTAATAATGACAACTTTGCAACATTTTGAGGTTTAGTTAAATGGCACAAGCACTATTACAGTTGCAAGTAGTAAATCATTAGTAAATGGTGGTGAAAGTAAAAGTTGCTCAGTTGTGTCTGACTCTTTGAGACCCCATGGACTGTAGCTTGGCAGGCGCCTCTGTCTGTGGAATTCTCCAGGCAAGAGTACTAGAGTGGGTAGCCGTTCCCTTCTCCAGGGGATCTTCCCAACCCAGGGATCGAACCTAGGTCTCCCACACTGTAGGGGGATTCTTTATGGTCTGAGCCACCAGGGAAGCCCAGTAAAGGTGATAGGTTGAACCTTCTTGGGTTAACCATCATTGCATCATTTACTTAACTTTCCAACCTAACTCCTGCCTGTATCCTCTACCACCTCTTCTTTATTATGAACATCTTTCTTTTTCTATGAAACCTTTATGCTGGTAGCTTTTCAGTTATATGAGCTTTCTTTATGGACATACCATCACAGTTATGGCAAATAGATTTACCTAAAAGTAATCATGATGCACAGTACACGAGAGCCTCAAAGTACCAGTTGTAGATTTCAGCTCCCAACATTACGTGTTCAGTCTTAGTAAAATAGAAGTACAGTAGAGTTGGAAAACCTTTTTGTATAGGTGTGATCATCTTTCTTCTTTGCACTTTCTGTGGGTTTCATTCTGCTGTGCTTTTTAACTCAAGTTGATTTCTCATTTTCAACCTTTTATCTTTGCTAACATAAAAATGTAAATCTGAATGTTTTGCATATTACTTTGGCATCATCCCACAATTTTTATGATGATTTTTTCTAAGTATTTTAATTATCATTATGATTTTTTTGCTTATTATTTAGAGCTTTAATGTGCAAATACAGTTTAAAAAATTCTTTTCTCTCTTAATTACATTGTGACTCCATAATGTGATCTACACATGGAGCAGATGGCCAACACCGAAATCAGATTGATTATATTCTTTGCAGCCAAAGGTGGAGAAGCACTATATAGTCAGCAAAAACAAGACCGGGAGCTGCCTGTGGCTCAGAGCATGAAATCTTTATTGCCAAATTCAGACTTAAACTGAAGAAAGGGGGGGAAACCACTAGACCATTCAAGTATGACCTAAATCAAATCCCTTATGATTATACAGTGGAAGTGACAAATAGATTTAAGGGACTAGATCTGATAGAGTGCCTGANGGAGATCCAACCAGTCTATTCTAAAAGGAAATAGTTCTGAATACTCTTTGGAAGGACTGATGCTGAAACTTAAACTCCAGTACTTTGGCCACTTAATGGAAAGAACTGACTCATTGGAAAAGACCCTGATGCTGGGAAAGACTGAAGGCAGGAGAAGTGGATGACAGAGGATGAGATGGTTAGAAGGCATTACTTACTCGATGGACATGAGTTTGAGCAAGCTCTGGGAGTTGTTGATGGACAGGGAAGCCTGGCGTGCTGCTGTTCATGGGGTCACAAAGAGTCGGACATGACTAAGCGACTGAACTGAACTGAATGAAGGAGCGTTTGCTGGACTTCTTGGTGGTTTAGTAGTTAAGATTCCTCACTTCCAGGACAGGGAGTGAGCTTCGATCCCTGGTTGGGAAACTATAAGATCCTGCATGCCTTGCAGCACAACCAAAAAATTAAAAAAATGAATAAGAAAGAAACGTTTGCATGTTGTCTCCTTTAAAGTGCATGTGTCTATTCCTTGTACTACTACTAACTTNGGACTTCTTGGTGGTTTAGTAGTTAAGATTCCTCACTTCCAGGACAGGGAGTGAGCTTCGATCCCTGGTTGGGAAACTATAAGATCCTGCATGCCTTGCAGCACAACCAAAAAATTAAAAAAATGAATAAGAAAGAAACGTTTGCATGTTGTCTCCTTTAAAGTGCATGTGTCTATTCCTTGTACTACTACTAACTTTTTGTATTTTGAATACAGTATTAGGTACATAAGAGTTTAAAATTGTTATTTTTTAATGACTTTAATCTTATTGTAGAATAACCATCACGAGTAATTGTTAACATAGCTACAACAACTTTCTCTTATTTATGATTCATCTTTTCCTAATATTTTAACTTTTACACTAAACACTGGAAATCAGTAGTTCCTTGTTTACATTTCTGAATTTTTTTTTCATTGTGATCTCTATGATTCATTTCAAAAGACTGTTTATATTTGATCTGTCATTTTTCGAGCCTGTCACAGGAGTGTTTCTAAGGCTGTCTTCTTGCTATATTGCCAAGAATCCCCATGCATTTCTTAACTTTACTGTTTGCATGCTAGTTTTAGCCTTTCATCAATTGAAGTGATTTTCTTAACTGCTCTTATTGGCATCATGCCTTCTTGCCATGAGGAGCAGGAGAGTAGTGGGCATATGAGAGTTACTTATTGTAAAATTTGTGTTTAAGTGTTGGCCCAAAATGGAGCATCAATTTCTTGAAGTTCTGTTGTGGGAAATAGTGAGAAAAATATACTATCATTTGTCTTAGTTTTTGATAAATCATAAATAAATTAATCTTACTCTTACCTCGTATATCTGCTCACCTGGGAGTGGATATTGTACTTTAAAGTGGAAAACTTGAAACATATCCAGGGACTTCTCTGATGGTCCAGTGGTTAAAAAATCTGCCTTGTAGTGCAGGGGACATGGCTTTGATCCTTGGTAGGGGAGAAAAGATCTCACATGCATCAGAGCTACTAACCCCTTGGGCGGCAACTAGAGAATCGGTGAGCTGCGATCTCACATGACACAATGAAGATCCTGTGTGCTGTAACTAAGACCTCCTCCAGCAAAATAAGTATGTGTGTGTGTGTGTGTGTGTGATTTATACACACACACACACACATATAGCATATATATAATATTTTAATATGTGCGACCCCGTGGACTGTAGCCTGTCAGGCTCCTCTGTCCGTGGAATTCTCCAGGCCAGAATACTGGAGTGGGTGTCTGTTCGCTTCTCCAGGTGATCTTCCCAATCCAGGGATTGAACCTAGGTCTCCTGCATTCCAGGTGGATTCTTTACCATCTGAGTCACCAGGGAAGCCTATGCTGGGAGAAGAGGGGCAAGAATACGGTTCTTTTTGTTTTTTGAATAGTAAGATATTTACATGCTTTTTTCTAAAATTATGAAAGGAGAAAATAAATAAAATTACAAAAGGATACACAGTAAATTCCCAGCCTCCTAAGCTTCCTCACAGTACCCAAACAGTGTTACTAATCTCTAGTGCCTCTTTCCCAAGACATTCTGGGACATACTGAGCAAATGCACATGTATGTCATTGCCACCCCTCCCCTCTTTTAAAAAATACACGCTGTCATCCATCTGCAGTATATTTTTAAAAGTTATTTAGTTTGGAATTCATTTCCTGATAGTACATAAAGAGCTTCCTTATTTTAATCATTGCATGATAGTTCATTATGTGGATGTACCAGTATTTGTTTAATTGCCTTCGCTTAGTGAACATTTGGGTGGTTTTAATCTTATGCCATTTCAAACACTGCTGTGTGTGAGTAACCACCCAAGTGGTTTGCATTTTACACAAGTGGTGGTTTGCATTTTACACAAGTGCAAATTTACTTTGTAAAATCCTGGGAGTAGAATTACTGGGTGAAAAGTGTAAGCGTTAGTCACTCAGTCGTGTTGGACCCTTTGTGACCCCATGGACTGTAGCTCACCAGGCTCCTCCATCCAGGGAATTCTCCAGGCAGGAATACTGGAGTGGGTTGCCATTTCCTCTCCAACTGGGTGAAAGAATATTTGCAATTTTAATTTTGATAAGGCATATTGCCTTCCATATATGTCTCACTTTGTGTTATACCCTTTAGTTAGACATTTATCCAGTTGATTTGAGAAAATGGCAGTATTAATGTGATTAGTCTCACTATAATAATAGACTGCATCTTTTCATGAAGAACTATTTTATGAAGTTAGAATTGCCAATGTTTTATGACTCTTTGTCTCTTCTATTTCAGTATTATTTAATCCTCTCACTGTTTCTGTTACTACTTTGTGATTTTTGTTTTATCATTTAAATTTTTGATGCAGCTGAAATTTATTTTGGTTCAAGCATTTTGTAAGCAGATTCGAGAATATGCAAAAGTAAGATAGTACTATAGTACTATGAAAATTCCATATACCCATCCTACGTCAGATTTAACAGATACAAGATTTTATTATACCCACTTCATCTATTTCTTTATATTAAAATTAATGATTAGATGTTAATTCATCTTCATTATCTATTTTTCGTTCTGTAGAAATAGTGTGCTCATTTTTAACACTCCCAGATTTTTGATTTGGGGGAAAAGAACTACCTCTCTTAGATACTCAGGTTATAACAACCACACTGTCATGCCTGTCCTGGTAGAATAAGGAGTGCAAGGCAATTTCAGATGTAGATTTTTAGGTAATACCCCTAAATGTTTTACTTACTTGCACTATTGTTTTTAAAGTTTTACAGAATATGTAAAATATTCTAGTCAAACAATAAAAATTTTAGGGTCCTGAACTGCCAACAGTGGGATTTGCTTCCCCAAGAAACTTTGTATCTACAGAAAGTCTGGGACAGTGCTGCTAAAATTTCCTCAGATGCATTTTCATTATGAATACTAATTGCTGTAACTTGGTTCATATATTCTGTGTTTTTTTATGCATGCCAGTTATTTATTTACAAGTCGTTATTTCAATTTTTGTGATTATTTCAATAAAAACTATAGTTCAAGCTTTTGGTAGGGGGTGCTGTGCCTGGTCTTAGTTGTGGCATGAGGGATCTACTTCCCTTACCAGGAATGGAACCTGGGCTTCCTGCACAGGAAACGCAGTCTTAGCCACTGGACTATTAAAATCAAAATTACCTATTCACTTAAAATTAGGAATGATGACTTTTTTTTTTTTAGAAAATTATTCCTATCTACTTGCCATTTTTTATTCTACTCCTGCTTCTGCCTTGACACTTATCAGCCCTTCCAAAAATTCTACATGTGAGACTAATCATTGTTAATCTTAGTATGTGTCTTTCAAGACATTTTGTTATTTATATAAATACATAAAGACTTACAGGCTTTGTTTATTGGTTAATTTTTAGAAATTCTCATTATTCATGTTGATTTTTACTTATCAGTGTATCATGAGACACATTGCTTCATTTAATGACCTGTTGCTCACAGAAGGATGTTTCAGCAGCCCTACTTGGTTTCTAAAACTGATTTGACCTAAGTTCTCAAATCAGATCTTGCTGTAGATAAGCCAAAATCTTACTAAGAAGATTTGCTAAGCTAAGTCCTCTACTTTCCCATAAACACAGTGTGCTGTTTCTGTCTCTAGGTCTTTGCTCATTTTCTTTTGTACTCTCCTCATGCTCAGTGTCACTTTCTTAAGAACCTCACTTGAATATTTCAGTTCTGTCCAGATCGCATTAGAGTTTTGTCTTCTTGAACTCTTGGGTTCAGGTGGTCCCTGACTTAATGATGCTTCAATTTATAATTTTTTCAACTTTAAAATGGTGCAAAGCAATATGCATATATGAAGTAGTAACCATAGTTTGAATTTTGGTCTTTTCTAAGCTAACTATATGCAGTATGATTTTCTCTTAATGATGCTGAGCATCGACAGTGAGCTGCAGCTCCCATTTACCCACATGCTCATGAGAGTAGACAGCTCATACGCTCAAAACCATTCTCTATCCATACAGCAATTATGTTTTTTATTTTCAGTGGAATATTCAGTAAATTACATGGAATAGTCAACATTTTATGATAAAGTATTTAAAGATGCCTTATTTTCTTTACTGCTTCACAGTGATTAGTATTCAATAAAATTTTAAAGTACTTTTAAGTAATATGTACATTGTATCTTTTGGGGCTTCCCAGATGGCTCACTGGTAGGAGATACGAGTTTGATCCTTGGGTCAGGAAGATCCCCTGGAGGAGAAAGTGGCAGCTCACTCCAATGCTCTTGCCTGGGAAATCCCATGGATGGAGGAGCCTTGCAGGCTACAGTCCATGTTGGTCGCAAAGAGTCGGGCACGACTAAGATGCATGCACAAAGTATCTTTGGGATTCTTCAGGTGGATGTCTTGTTTTGAACATTTTAAATAGCTTTTCTAAAGCTAAACTTTGACAAATATTGATTGCAGGTGCATGGTGGAGGCCTGGACTTTACTGCGACAACATTGTAATAGGTTGAATATAGAGGAGCTGCTCAAGCATACATATGAAGTCTGTCAGGAGATGGGCTTAATGGAGGATTTACTGAAGCTGCCATTCACAGACACTGAACAGGTAATGATTTGTCAGTGTAAACTTACATCTGGAAATTCAGGATAAGTTAATAGCTTACAAATCTATTTTGTTCTTTCTAGGAGTGTTTGGTGAGATTTTTACAGTCCAGTGCGAGTGTTCAGAATCATGAATTCCTTTTAGTTCACCATTTGCAGCGTGCCAATTATATTCCTGCCTTGAAGCTGAACCAGACTCTGAAGATCAATCTTATGGTACAGTTGAACTTGTTTTATTATGGGAGGGCAAGAGAATAGGGAAAACAGATGACTTCATTATATAAGAGCTTTGTATAATCTTAAATTTAGAAAATCCTCACTTTCTGTAGCAGAATTGACAAACCAGGTGTTGTTACTTATCCAGTTCTTTTATATGTGCCATTTCTGTTAAGGTATCTGCCCACACTCTTGCCAGACTAACTACTTGACTCACTCAGGGAAAATAGCAATTGGTAGAGGACAACAGTAGGAAATAAATAGTGCAAAAAGCGTGGACTTTAGGGGTTGGACTAATTGTTCACTGGCTCTGTGTGCTTGGACACACTCTGAACCTTGGTTTCCTGAATTGTAAAATGACAGTATCTTTTGTGAGGATGCACAGAGGTGTGTGTGATGGAACATGTTGCTTAGTAAATGAAAATCATTGCTTTTATTAGTTGTAAATAATCAAGGCTGGAAGGAGAGACTTGGAATTTATTGATGGGTAAGAATTGAGGAAGCAGTTAGGTTGTATGTATGATGTCTTTGGAGAAGGAAATGGCAACCCATTCCAGTGTTCTTGCCTGGAGAATCCCAGGGACAAGGGGGCCTGGTGGGCTGCCATCTATGTGGTCGCACAGAGTCGGACACGACTGAAGTGACTTAGCAGCATGATGTCTTTGGTTTGGAAGAATGGGTATGTAGAAAGGAGGAAGGTATTCTTGTGTATTCATAATTATATTTTAAATAGTAAATAATAGACATAGCACTAACATTTTTGAAGATTAAATTTTTACCAGTTATGTTATGTTCTATAGAATGATCGTGATCCTCGTTTGCGAGAGAGATCAGTGACTCGAAATTCTATAATAGACCAATATGGGAAAATTCTTCCTAGAGTCCAGCGAAAATTAGCCATTGAGCGAGCAAAGCCTTACCATCTGTCAGCATCATCAGTTTTTCGAGAAGGTAAGATTTCATTGAAAATGTCCTAAAATATTGTGCTAGAAAAGATATTGAATGATGATCTTCTGAAACCTTTGTTATCTTCTGTTTAGCTCAATTTTGCTTTGATTCATCACAGTGATGCTTTGTGGTTTTGTTTGTTTGTTTTTTATTGGTTGTTCTACCCCAAGAAATCGAAAGCGTCTTTGGAACTTTTACACTTTCTAGTTTATTTAGTTAAGAGTGACAGAACTCTTTTGATTTCATTTGAAGACTGCTGACTTTTAGAAAACATGTAGAATAATTATTTTACCATCTCCTAAAAGCCAAAATTTTTAAATTTCTGCACATATACTGCTAAACCAAATATAATTTTAACTACTCATGTTTTGTTTTCTCCAATAACTTAGTCTGTCTACTTTAAAATCGTCCTGTTAGAGATGAAATTAAATACTACCTTTTTTGTTTCGCAGTTTCTAGACCAAAACCATTATCAGCAGTTCCAAAGCAGGCTGTAACCGGAACTGTGTTAACAAGATCTACTTTCATCAATAATGTGTTATCTAAAATTGGAGAGGTCTGGGCAAGTAATGAACCTGAAAATAGCATCTCTGTCTACAATAGGTATGTTTTTCTTACACCTTCTACAATCATGCTACTTGCTAATCTCTGGGTTATCAGCTGCATTCATAAATAATCCAGCCTTAAAGCTTATTAGTGTATGTAGGAAAAATGTTTTGTGTTGTCTACTTTTCTTGCAAGAAGAACATTCTTTGTTCTTAAATTTGAAACCAGTTATGTTCATTGTTATTCGTAAATAAGCAGAATATACATGGTAAAAAAAAAAAGATAATCCCCCTCCCGTCTAACCTCACCTTCTTACAGTGTTTGTATTGATAATTTAGTCTTCTTTGTAATACATAATCAAAAGTTAAATTTTTATTTTCTCTGTAGTCCTAAAGTAGAGGAACCCTCTCCTGTAGCATATTCTCTCCCAGATCCAGAGCTGCCTGAGGCATTTGTTGGAACACCAATTACAAAGGCATCACAAAGAATTTCTAGGTAAGAATTTAATCACTTTTAAAAGACAGTGTTAGACAAGACTTACACTGATACGATATTTATCTTAATTTCACTTACTTCACTTAGTAATGGTATTCTTCAGGTTCATCCATGTTGCTTACAAATGGCAATATTTCATTCCTTTTTTTGACTAATTCCATTTTATATATATATATATATATATATGTATATTATATATGTGTCCATTATATTTTTTTTAAGGAAGCTCCATTCTGTTTTCCATGGTGACTATACCAATTTATATTCCCACCAGCAGTGTAAGAGGGTTCTCTGTTCTCCATACCCTCTTTAGCTTTTATTATTTGAAGGCTTCCTGATGATAGTCTGACCAGTGTGAGATGATACTTAATAATTACACTGTAATTTGAAAATTATCTTTGAAGTCTTCATAAATACTGTTTTATAATTATTGAAGGAGTTTTTAACGCTTCCTTTAAAAAAATAATTTGGGCAGTTTTATAGTAATTTTAAGGAATTTTTCATCAGCTGATAATCTACTTAGAATTTTGCTTAATGATTTCAGACTGCTTGCTGCTGCTGCTGCTGCTACTAAGTCGCTTCAGTCATGTCCCACTCTGTGCGACCCCATAGACGGCAGCCCACCAGGCTTAAAGAAGAGCAAACTTTGTTGTATTAAAATCATAAGCAAAATAAATTATTAATTTGTTTTCTTTAATCTCTCTGATTCAGACCCATGAATGAAGTTTATTTTTTGTAAATCCCAGCTAATCTTGGTTGGCTTCTAAAAACCTGCTCCTATTTAACTGAGCCTACTAAAATGTCTTAAGTGGCTTTAGTACAATAATACTTGTATTTCTTAAACCTGTGGTTATTAGAATAGTAAATAGTAAATTGAAATTTTGTGTCCAAGATGGAACTGTGGTTATTTTATTTAAGTCATTGGAGAGTGGAGTGGATCATCAATAGCAGAGTACAAAAAGTATCTCTTAATGTAATGATTCTTTATCTTTAATAATATGACCATAATTGTTGAAAATTTTTGACTTTTTACAATTTATCCATGACAAAATGACATAATTTTGGTGAAATAGTTTTGATACTAAGAATAAAGGTATTCAGAATAAGTTAATAACTTAAAAACAATTGGGCTCAACCCATTTGTAGTGTATATAATGGACATCTTTTCAAATCATGAAAGGATTTTCCCTTTTTTGGGTTAGATTTTATTAAATTGAGGTTCTTTTCCTTTATTACCATAAGGAGATGGTGAGAAGGTTGCTTCAAATAGAAGTCATTATCACTGACATGGTTTTTTACCAATAGTTTTGGTTTTTTTCCCACAAGTCACTTTTTCTCAGTTCCTTTGTACTTGAAACTGAAAGTGAAAGTGAAGTCGTGTCCGGCTTTTTGTGACTCCATGGACTGTAGTCCACCAGGCTCCACCATCTGTGGGGTTTTTCAGGCAAGAATACCGGACTGGGTTGCCATTAACTTTCTCCAGGAGATCTTCCCGACCCAGGGATTGAGCCCGGGTCTCCCTCATTGTAGGCAGCCACTTTACCATTGAATAGGTCTGCAGTTCAAGAAGGGAGAGATAAGTGTTCAGGCCTACTAATGGCCTAAGGACTAATACGAGAATCCTTTAAAGCCAGTGTTAACACATAGGGAATAGAGCTGATTGAGGTGTGAATATTTACCTTATATAAAAATCATTCCTCTTCTGTATTTTTCAAATTGGGTGTGTGCTAGTGTAAGTAAAATTTAATGGATTGTGGCTTAGCATAGATAATATCAATGGGCACTGAATATAGTAAGGCTAAATGCCATTTTATGTAATTCATGTTTTGTATATGTGTATAATCTAAAATGCATTACCTACTTGGATCATGGTCAAAACGTTGTTGAGGAAATAAAAGATCTAATGTGATATTTAACACTTTCTTCAGAAAACAATCAATTTTTTTCCTTCATATCTTTTTAAAATATAACTTAAATACATCAAGTCTTGTTAGTATAACAATTTTGCTTTTACTTAGTAGGTGTACCATTTGTTGCACAGACCTTGCTTCTGAGAAATAAACTTTCCTAAATACGCACCTTAAACATAAATTTCAGCCTAATGCAGGGCATTTGACAAAGTACCTATTTGGGATAGCTCAATAAAAAAGTGAGCAAAAGTTTACAAATATATAATTTGAATGCAAATGAAGTAGAGAAGGAAAGAAGAACCAGAAGACAACAGAGAAAGAAATGTCTAGCAACCTGACTGAATATTCTTGGTTTGGTAGAAATCTCAGAGCTGTGCTTAGTACAGAATAACAAATGCAAAGATGCTGTATTTAGAGGAAGAAAATACTTCCTGTAAATATTTACCCACCACGTAATAAGTTGTTTTGAAGCACCTGTGATTTCTGTTGGTCTGCCATCTCTCACAGCAAAAATCTTGAACTTAAAGGATAGAATGGTAAAGAAGGCATAGCAGCAAGAAATTATTATTTCTGGGCATTAAATGTACTTTTCTGGTTATTCTCAGCTGAATCACATAGGCATCTTGGGGTAGTTGCTAGGAATGTAGCCATAAAATAAACTATTAGGAAATTGGGAAAGGAGTGACCATATGTTTATAAATGGTCAACAAAAATTGTAATCTGA
This sequence comes from Neotragus moschatus, assembly GCA_006410615.1. Lineage (NCBI taxonomy): Eukaryota > Metazoa > Chordata > Mammalia > Artiodactyla > Bovidae > Neotragus > Neotragus moschatus. The sequence goes on from SJYA01002259.1 coordinate 442,938, forward strand.
AAATTTCACCTTCAAGTTTATTTATTTGTAAATTAGGTTTTTAAGCTGTTTGGACTATGCATACTTAATACAAGTCATCAGTAAGATTATTTTTATCATCTGATATGATAAGAATGTCCAGGACACTGTAGGAAAAAAAACCATTGAGTATAGTCCTGGGATTCTCTTTTGCTACTAACCTCATTAATTTGAGAAAATTAACATTTCCTTTGGTTGCTGAGTGTAGTGATCAGAACCATAAAGGTAAATAAACCAGTATTCATTATGTACATTTCATGTAGGTGAAAGGAATTTCTACATTGATGAAAGTGAATTGCAGTGAATGGCTTGCTAGGGAAGCATTACATTGTTTTCTTGAGTGCTTGAATCATTAACAGTTTGTCTTCATTTGAAAATAAATGGTTGGCACTTAGAGGAGCTTAGTAAATATTGGTTAAGGGAGGGAGGAGGGCTATAACTCCTTTTGAGGGAGTGGGAAGCATGATCGGAGAAGGAAATGGCAACCCACTGTAGTACTCTTGCCTGGAAAATCCCATGAATGGAGGAGCCTGGTAGGCTACAGTCCATGGGGTCGCGAAGAGTCGGACACGACTGAGCGACTTCACTCTCACTTTTCCATCAGAGAAGGAAATGGCAACCCACTCCAGTATTCTTGCCTGGAGAATCCCAGGGACAGAGGAGCCTGGTGGGCTGCCATCTGTGGGGTTGCAGAGAGTTGGACATGGCTGAAGTGACTTAGCAGCAGTGGAAGCATGATCAAATTGCTATCTAGGTTTCATAATTCTCTTTTTTCACTACTGAATTAATTCTGATTTTTGAAACTAAGGGTGGGACTACAGACAGTAATATACTTGTCTGAACTTATATTATCATATGGTTATCATATTTACCAGTGAATATAGAAGTTTGCATAATTAAATGAGATACTAATTCTTTTTGTTTCTTCAGTATAACTCAAATATGTTACCAGGATTTTTCTATTTATATGTATACTGTGATTACAGACTGCTGGATTTGGTTGTTCATCCTGTCCCCCAGCCCTCTCAGTGTTTGGAGTTTATTCAGCAAAGCCCCACAAGGTCTCCTTGGTCCCTAGCATCTAGTTCATTGCCAGTAAGTTCACAATTAAAAGGATCACGTCAGAATGCCTCCAGGGCTTCAGAATTACATTTACTTGAAACTCCTCTTGTTGTTAAGGTAAGTATTACATTACATATCTAGTATCTAGTATTCATAGTGAAGCTAGGAAGTTCCATACAAATAGCAGAAATGAAACTATTCATGATCAACATCTCTGGGTAGTAGGGGTTTTAAACCTTTATTTTCCCTTTTTCTGTGGATATGTTTCCAAAATGCCTACTGTATTATAAATTAGCCTTTTTTCTTTGACAAATGCTTTCATGTTCTAGTGTGTGTGTTTTTTTTCCTGATACCATTTTGCTATTCTTTCATCAAATACTTTCTCATTCTTAACATTTTTTTAAGTTTTATTTTAAAATTCTAGCTCCTTCAGTAAAATTATAAACTGTTACTCTTTCCTACTATTGGTAGGAAATTGCTTTTTCCTTCACCCTTTCTGATAAATTACTTGTGATGACTGGTAACAGTGGATTTTTACCTTCGAGTTGGAAAGCCATTTTCACATGTGTTCTGTACAAGTTCCTTGTCCAGTATTCTGGATTGAGTCCCAGAACTTTTTATTTATTTTTTCCTTAATTGTTTCTGGATAGCCAGCATTTAAAGTGAAGCCAAGAAATTCTTATTTTTCAAACTGGATAAAAGATACTTAAATAAATGCTATTCCTAAAATAGTTATTAAAAAGAAATTGAAAAGGTGATTGCTAAGATTAAGTTCCTAATATTTAATATCCAATATAGAAAAACACTCATATTGTATATAATCTGCTGTTAAGTTCAAATGAAATTAAATGAGGGACTAATTTTGCACTTGCTACCAAAAAGAATCTAGGGGAAAAATCAATATAATCTTATGATGGAGCTAATGGAATTTAATAATCTAATAGGATCCAGTAATTAGTTTACGAGTCCTTTAGAGGAGAGGTTAAGTGAGGAAATTGTTTTTGCTAACTAGTTCATCTGCTAATTATTTGTAATCATTGTAGTAAACCATCAGAATTCTCATAAGTAAGTCAATTACTATTGGATTCATGTAATGGAGTTATATTTTTTCTAAAACATTCTTAAAGTCAATTCATTTAGATNCCTTTAGAGGAGAGGTTAAGTGAGGAAATTGTTTTTGCTAACTAGTTCATCTGCTAATTATTTGTAATCATTGTAGTAAACCATCAGAATTCTCATAAGTAAGTCAATTACTATTGGATTCATGTAATGGAGTTATATTTTTTCTAAAACATTCTTAAAGTCAATTCATTTAGATTAGCTTGCTGTAATTAAACTAGATTCTGTTCAACACACAGTATCATCTCTTTCACCTACTAAAGTTTTCTAAGCAATAGTTAAATAATTATCTTATATCAGCACTTTATTTTTTAAGTTGAACTTAAACCTAGGAATAATCAAGGTTTAGAATGATTATGGATGCAATTTTATGTTTTGTAGCCTTATAAATAGAAAGCTCTGAGTAGAATTTTATGTTTTCTTTCCAGTAATCTATACTTATTGATGTTTTTGTTGGAGATGAGAATATAGTCACCATTGCCACTCATTTGGCTCTGTCTGTCCTTATATAAGTGTCTTTTACAAACACTAATGGTGAATTCCATTTACTCTGTGTCATAGAAAGCTAAGACTTTGGCTATGTCAGTTACTTCCTCTGGATTTGCCGAGTTCACTCCTCAATCCATCCTAAGGTCTGGTCTTCGAACGACACCTTTAGCATCTCCGTCTCTGTCGCCTGGAAGATCTCTTAGTCCTCCTTTACGATTCAAAGAAACTAGAATTTCGTTCATGGAAGAAGACATAACCACGAAGTGGACCGCTGGAGTAAGTTTGATAATAGTTGGAACAAAAAGACTTCTTAATAATATATTAAGCTCCTATCGATGTAAATGATATCACTATAGATTTTTATATACAGTCTTGCAGATAGTCGTAAAATCAGAAAACATTAATTCAGAGAGAAACTTTAGGGCCTTGACTAAGCCAAACCTGTCACTTACAGGTGAAGAGAATAGGGCTAGAAGCACCAAGTTAAATTGTATATAACCACACAGTTACTTAATGGAAGAAACGGGACTGGAATTAAGATCCATGGTTGGTTTTGTTTGTTTGTTTTGTGCCTTCTTTGTTTTTTAACCTGTACTGCACTGCTACTCTTAGTTAAGTTCCTAGTTTGTTGTCTGTTTGGGAGGGTATGTCTGTAGAGCTTCATTGTAGGTTAATAGGAGCCCGTTGGTGGTTATTGGGCATCTTGCCTGTTCTGTATTTTAGTCTTTTGGAAGTACTGATCTATTACCAATTAGAGAATCATTAACAGTCATTAACTTTTAATCATCAGTCTGAGGAGAATGAATTTAGAGTAAGTAAGTTTTGATGGAGAAAAGAATTTGGAGATAAACAGAGCGTGGAAAGGGTGGGTATGATTGGGATGGATAAGTTAGACTTAACTGATTTTTACTAGTAAAATTTTTTTCTCCAAATCTTTAATTGATAGACTGTAGATGACAGCAAAGCAAAAACATGTATTACTGCATCTTTACATGAATGTGGAGCTCCAGCAGAAACTGAATGGCTGAAGAACAAAGATAAGACAACATCTTTTCCCCTGGATAGCCCTGAAAAGGAGCATCAAGAAATGGATGTCAGATCACAGGATACAGCTTCACAAAGTTTGGAGAAACTGGATGTGAGCGTAGAAAATAGCAATACTTCCACCAGATCAGACCAGACTACCTTAGAGTATCAGGATGCTCCATTACCAGAAGACTTTGAAGATATTTTGATAGCCTCTAAGTCAGTGAGCTCTTCCACTGAACTGATTACTAATTTAACTGAACAGACTGAGAAGAACAGTGATAAAGATACATTTAAACCAGGAGTGACTCCTCCAGAGCCAGAGAAACAAATGGGTAAGGACTCATCCCAGATATTCAAAATGGCCAGTGATATCCTTCAGTAAAATTTGGAATAGAAGTTTTTCTCCCATAAGAAAAGCAACAGAGTTAAATAATTACATGATCATAGCACAGTAGGTTCTAGCCATAGTACACATATCTTATTCTTTCCACTTACAAACTTTGATTATAAGTATGTATGAGGTTTGAGAAGAGGAGAACTTAATGTGTGTTCTATTTTCATTTGGAAATGAAATTTAGAAAAGAACAGTAATAATTAAGGATGCAGTGTCATATCAGTGTGACTTAAGGTCTTCCTATCGTTATGAGAAATAATAATTACAGACTACATTAACTTACCCATCTAGCAGCCTCAACTTTCTAGAAAGCTGCTTAGAAAACAGGAAGTTCATTCTGTTCTTCATCCCTACCTCCAAAATAATCACTAGAAAGTGAAAATAAATGTCCAAAGACTCATGAATTTATTGTCTTTATATTCATTTATCAAAAAATGTTTGAGCCCCTAATCTTGTGCAACAGACAGGGTCCTGCTTTGTGTGTGTGTTAGGTATTAAGGATAAAGTAGAGGATAAAGACTAAAAATGTGCTAGATGTTAAGTAGACGTGGCACTTGCCTGCCTGTAATGTAAAGTCTAGTGAGTGAGTGAAAGTTGCTCAGACATGCCTGACTCTTTGCAACCCCATGGACTGTAGCCTGCCAGGCTCCTCTGTCCATGGAATTATCCAGGCAAGATTACTGGACTGGATTGTGGATTAAATCAAACAAGTGTGTACAATGCAGTTTGATAAATGCTTTACTGGAGACACAGGAACCAGTGGAACATAAGACAGGGGAGAAACTTTGCTGGCATGCTGTGATTCATGGGGTTGCAAAGAGTTGGACACGACTGAGCGACTGAACGGAACTGAACATATTATTAATTGATCTAAGAATTTCAGTTGATCAATCGTGTCCAACTCTTCGTGACCACAGGGACTGTGGCATGCCAGGCCTCCCTGGTATCACCAACTCCCGGAGGCTACTCAGACTCATGTCCATTGAGTCGGTGATGCCAACCAACTGTTGCATCCTCTGTCATCCCCTTCTCCTCCTGCCTTCAATCTTTCCCAGCATCAGGGTCTTTTCAGATGAGTCAATTCTTTGCATCAGGTGGCCAGAGTATTCGAGTTTCAGCTTCAGCATCAGTCCTTCCAATGAATATTCAGGACTGATTTCCTTTAGGATTGACTGGTTGGATCTCCTTGCAGTAGAAGGGACTCTCAAGAGTCTTCGCCAACACCACAGTTCAAAAGCGTCAGTTCTTTGGCACTCAGCTTTCTTTATAGTCCAGCTCTCATGTCCATACATGATCACTGGAAAAACCATAGCTTTGACTAGACGGACCTTAGTCGGCAAAGTAATGTCTCTGCTTTTGAATATGCTATCTAGGTTGGTCATAACTTTTCCAAGGAGCAAGCATCTGTTTATTTCATGGCTTCAGTCACCATCTGTAGTGAAAAGTCTCTCACAGTTTCTGCTGTTTCCCCATCTATTTCCCATGAAGTGATGGGACCAGATGCCATGATCTTAGTTTTCTGAATGTTGAATTTTAAGCCAACTTTTTCTCTCTCCTGTTTTGCTTTCATAAAGAAGCTCTTTAGTTCTTCTTCAGTTTCTGCCATAAAGGTGGTGTCATCTGCATATCTGAGGTTATTGGTATTTCTCCCGGCAATCTTGATTCCAGCTTGTGCTTCATCCAGCCCAGCATTTCTCATGATGTACTCTGCATAGAAGTTAAATAAGCAGGGTGACAATATACAACCTTGACGTACTCCTTTTCCTATTTGGAATCAGTCTGTTCCATGTCCACTTCTAACTGATGCTTCCTGACCTACATATAGATTTCTCAAGAGGCAGGTCAGGTGGTCTGGTATTCTCATCTCTTTAAAAACTTTCCAGAGTTTGTTGTGGTCCACACAGTCAAAGACTTTGGCATAGTCAATAAAGCAGAAATAGATGTTTTTCTGGAACTCTCTTGCTTTTTCAGTGGTCCAGTGGATGTTGGCAGTTTGATCTCTGGGTCCTCTGACTTTTCTAAATCCATTTTGAACACTGGAATTCGCAGTTCACGTATTGCTGAAGCCTGGCTTCAAGAATTTTGAGCATTACTTTACTAGCGTGTGAGATGAGGGCGGTTGTGTGGTAGTTTGAGCATTCTTTGGCATTGCCTTTCTTTGGGATTGTAATGAAAACTGACCTTTTCCAGCCCCGTGGCCACTGCTGAGTTTTCCAAATTTACTCGTATATTGAAAGCATTTTCACAGCATCATCTTTTACAATTTGAAATAGCTCCACTGGAATTCTGTCACCTCAACTAGCTTTGTTTGTAGTGATGCTTCCTAAGGCCCACTTGACTTCGCATTCCAGGATGTCTGGCTCTAGGTTGGTGATTACACCATCATGATTATCTGGGTCGTGAAGATCATTTTGTTTAGTTCTGTTTATTCTTGTCACCTCTTCTTAATATCTTCTGCTTCTGTTAGGTCCATACCATTTCTGTCCTTTATCGAGCCCATCTTTGCATGAAATGTCCCCTTGGTATCTCTCATTTTCTAGAAGAGAACTCTAGTCTTTCCCATTCTGTTGTTTTCCTCTGTTTCTTTGCATTGATTACTGAGGAAGGCTTTCTTATCTCTCCTTGCTCTTCTTTGGAACTCTGCATTCAAATGGGTATATCTTTCCTTTTCTCCTTTGCTTTTTCACTTCTCTTCTTTTCACAGCTATTTGTAAGGCCTCCTCAGACAGCCATTTTGTCTTTTTGCTTTCTTTTCCTTGGGGATGGTCTTGATCCCTGCCTCCTGAACAGTGTCTTGAAATTCCGTCCATAGTTCTTCAGGTAGATCTAATTCCTTGAATCTGTTTGTCACTTCCACTGTATAATCGTATCTAAGAATTTAGGACTGTCTTTGTAAATAGCATATCTTTAGAAGTTTACATACTCTTTTGATGTGCTATGTTCCACTAAAATATTTGAATGGTAACTGTTTGATGAGGATGTTATTGACAGTATTTTCACTCATTTCAGTTGCTCAGTCATGTCTTGACTCTTTGCGACCCCATGGACCTCAGCTCGCCAGTCTTCTCTGTCCATCAACTCCCGGAGGCTACTCAGTACTCAGAGTCATTGAGTTAGTAATGCCATCCATCCATCTCATCCTCTGTCATCCCCTTCTCCTACCTTCAGTCTTTCCCAGCTTCAGGGTCTTTTCAAATGAGTTAGTTCTTCACATCAGGTAGCCAAAGTATTGGAGCTTCAGCTTCACCATCTGTCCTTCCAATGAATATAACGTTTTCATTGATTAGTCGTAAAATGATGAGGCAGTCTCAAATAGATATTTTTATTGTTTTGTGGTGGGGATTATATAGCACACACTTGAGAGTGAAAGCAGCTAGATTTGAATCTTACTAGCTCAGCTAGTTGCTAACCCGTTAAGCCAAAAGTATTAGTTATAGATGAAAGAGGGGGTTGGGGTGGGATTTGGCCTAGGCTCAGAGAATTAGAAGGAACTGGTAGTCTGATGCCAAAGGAATAAATTAAAAGTATACAAAAAGGCAGACCCAATAACTTACTAAAAAGTAATAAGCCAAGACTGTAAGTAATTGCTAAACATTTAGTAAATATATATGTTCTTAACTGTATTATTTACAGGCACTTTAGAAGATGCGGAAACAAGGGATGGCTTAGTTGTGGAGGGTGTACTTTCAGAATTAAATCACTTAAGCCCCATTCAAGGAGTTGAAGCTTCTCTTTGTGTATCATCAGTCCGTGAAGAGTAAGTTTATAGAGAAAATTTCAAATATTGATAAAGTTTAATGAAGCTGTGAAACAGTAGTAAATATTGATATTTGTTCCATGCATAGATTAGCTCTTATTTAGATCTTTCTTTGTCTCTGTCATTTCCATTTTGGTACTGTATCTGTTACGTAAGAAATTCATTTGCACAACTCAGTGTTATTTAGCAGTTATTATGAAATGATACCAGATGTTTCCTAAACATATAGAGACATGATAAATTGAGGCAGAACTCTTCAGAATCACCGAAGAATATTATTTTTGTTGAAAAACAAAAGTCACTTACAGCCATACATTCTTCCATGCTCTCCTGCTTTCCGTGGTCTCAGAGTAGCCTGGTAAGTATCCTGTAGCACTGAGGAAGATCATAAGGGAGATGGTTCTAAGGCAGTATTGATCCTTGCGTTTGGTTGCGACAAGACTCAAGTCAGAAGCTGTTGTTTTTCAGCGACAGCTTGAACTATTACGCTCCCAGTTCTTCACTTTCATTTAGCACTTACACATTCACCCTGTATACTAGGGATGTAGGACAAGGCTATTGAAACTGTGGACTAGTAAAGTTGATGCTAGTTACTGAAGACTTTATGGTCTGCAACAAGATAGCAGCTTCTATTAAAACACTTATCAATAGCCTTTTTGGAAGTTAGCTGAACTAATCTTTGAGGTTAATCTTTGATTGACCTTCTGGTATGAACTCCTTATCTCATTGCAAGACTGGACACATTGTATATCAGCACTTTTGAGTAATGCTATTGTAGAGAATACAAGTTGCAGCTTCATTTATCAAGAAGTTGTAAGGGTCTTAGTATTTACTAAGACTAATCCGCATAAAACATGACAATTTAAGATATTGTAAATGCTTCACTGTAAGTTCTGAGAATGATTTCACAGACCACCCATAAAAAAATCAGTATTATTTTCGTCACCTCTCATACATTTAACTCAGTCATATTCTTCACTTCTAAGAGTGAAATCGTGGTAACTGCAATCTTTGCCAGTCCTTCATGGAAAAGGAGGGAGAAAACAGTATGAAAGGATCATCAAAACTGTTACTTAATTCTAAGGTTTTAAAATTTTTAATGAAAATTAGTATAAATTATAATGGGTTCAGTGGATTACAGCAACAACAAATCAAAAAGCAATCACTTGATCAGAAATTTGGCATTCACCAGTGACAATCTAGGCAAATATTCAACATCTTGGCAAGCTGGTTCCTTTTTAAATGTAAACTTACTTTGTTGTTGGTTCTTGGTTATCCTTACTGTAAACATTGTGATTGAAATAAGTCTTACAAATATACCTATAAATAAATGTGTACATATTCCAAATACATACTTTTTCTTGAACTTTATAATTTATTTGTCCCCTTTTAAAAATTAGCATGCTTTAGCTGGCTTCAGGGGAAGGCCACCAGAATACAAAGGGACCACTGTCAACTCTTCCTAGAACTTTTGTCAAGTAGGTTAATAGAGGTTACGTTGGTCTCCCATTCTGAGTCATTTATCATACTTTATGCAGTTGGCCTTAAAATAGTGAATCTACTCAGTATAAAGGGACAATGTCCATAATATTTAATGGATTTATTTGAAGAATGTGGCCACCGATAATTAAAAATTGACATCCATGTAATTTATACTGACCAGCATTTTAAATCATTTTATTTGTAGTTTAAGATTATGCCACTGTTTTCAACAAAGTAAAATATTAGAAAATAAGAAAAACAAATACAATATTACTTGTTTCTAAATTCACTTGTAAATTATATAGTTGTATTATTCAGAATGTACTTGCATTATATATTTTCTGAACCTTGGTTTTAAAAGTAGGAGTTGGAGTAGGATTAAAGCAGATCAGAATAGATGGGATCTTCTTACACACTGAAGTATATGTTTCTCTTCCTGAAGGGAACTCGTCACCCTGAAGTCCACAGTACCTGTTTTAGACGAAGGACTGGTCTCTGTTGAAACCTGTACCTCTGCAATTAGAGCAGGTAACAATGAATATATGTATTATTTTGACTTTAGAGTCATTTCACTTTAGTGTTTTGTCTAAAGAGTGTTCTTTTCTTAGGGCAAAAGAATCTGGATAACAATCCAGACTGTTATCTGTTATGCCTTTCCAGTTGTTTCCCTAGCTAAAAATAGAATTCTGAGGAAGCGTGTCAGCTATCAGAGCAGTTGGTTGCTTATAAAACACTGTAGTTCTAACAGTAGAAGTCTTAGAATGGTTTTTGTGGACATATTTAAAGAGGAAAAAAGTAAATTAGACTTTACTAAATGCAAGACTGTATACCTGTTTTTTGACCTTCTGGGTTTCAGGTATCTACACAGGGTTACTTCCATATTTATTCTGTGTTTGTGATAACTTACAGCCAAGATTGGCTTATTGTTATTAGAAAATAATCACAAATGTCTGAATTTGCTCCAGGGAAGATTAACAGATATATGGAATTCATTTGACTTTTTTTTCCAAGTGAATTTTTTTCTTCTTCCTTCCTTTTTTTTTTTTTTTTTTTGAGTGTCTCCTCTCAGATACTGGCTATTCAGAGATGAATTTGTTTTGCTAATTAATTTCTGCAGTGAATATTACTGTGTATACATCTTTGCATGTTCTGTATCAGTATTTCTTTCACATAGATTCCCAAATATGGCCTTGCTAGGTCAACAGGTGTGCACAGGTTTTTAATATTTTATTGTTTATATTTTATCTTTTTGAAAAGCAAATATGTATTGTCTAGACTTGAGTGAGTGGATACTGATGAAGGAGAAGTATTGTATAGATCCTCGTAGGCTTTTCTTCTTTGAAGATGTTAGAAACGTTTTGACACTCTTGACAGTTGTTCAAGGAAACATTAAATGCAATGCAACATTTCCCCTTCTGTTTGCTTCCCCAATTGTGTATATATCTTTTTTTTGTTTAGCTTCAAACGTGGAAGATTAACTCTCATTTTCTTTTTCAGCCGTGGCCGAAGTCCCTGGTGATAGTGGAAGATCTGGGCCTATTACCTCTGAAAGCCCTGTGGTCTCTGATCATAGGCTTGGCCAGGAAATAGAGCTGAACTTAAAAGAAGATCATGAAATAGAAGTTGATGTACTAAAAGCAGATGTTGACTTACCAGAAGAAAAGGCTCCAATTTCTGACAATCCTCCTGATACTCAAGAAATTCATGTAAAAAAAATAATTTTCTATTTCTTTGTCAGTCTCTCAGTGTTGGTTTAGTTAGGTTTCAAACCATAGCTCTAATGTAATGTATTCATGTATTTCACTACTATATAGAAATCCCTTTATAAAAATCTTTGTCTGAAAAGGTATATAAAATACGTTGTGGAATTATAGAGATCATCCTTTAAGAAACTGGTTTCATGAAAACCAAAAGACTGTGTTAAAGAAGTCACAGTTTTAATAATTTTCACTCAGTATCCAGTTCAAATGAAAGGTCTTTTAGCCTTAAGAAAACAAATATTAGCTACTCTTGAAACATGCATGACATCAAAACTATCTGGAGGATATATCTGAAAATAGTTGAGTACAGTTAAATAGAATTCTCTACCATCTCCCCTCCCTTCATACTTTTGGGAAAATGATATTCTGCTGCCTGGGGTTTAAATTCTTATATACTCCAGAAAGGTGGGATTTTTTGCTATTTAATATGACTAACATTTCCTAAAAATCCCACCAAATCTATTTTATTATCAACAAGTAAGTTTTGCATGATAAGTGAATTTAAGGTAAAGAAAAATAATCTCTTCTAATTATTTATGATTGTATAGTAGTTGGGAAGTTTAACTCATAAAAATGTCTTAGTTATCCATATTCAATTTCATGAGTATTCTCACTGTGAATTAGATGGATATAGTCCCTTTCCCTTCAGCCAGGAAGCTAGTAAAATTTGTGGGCATAGTGTAAGTGGGAATCCTAGTTTCTGGGTATTTCCAGTCTTTCAGTGAATGTGTGGGTAGTGGGAAAATGTCATTGTTTAGGTGGGTGGTAATGTTCTACCTTCTTGGTCAGGAGATCTCTCTGTTACTTTCTGCCTCCTCCTTTTTCTCCCCTTCCCTTACCAAAAGGTAAATGCAAGGACCATTCCTTCTTCCACCAAACCCTTGCAAGAGAGGTACTGAACTTGAAAGCCTTAGGAATTTCATGGTTTATGCAGCCCCAGCAAAGGGAAGAGGATTGAGTCTAGCCCAAGGGAGCTTATGTAGGTGAACTCTTCTTCAACCTTATGGGGATCATGCTATTTAGGAAAAGTGTGGTTAGTTAGGTAATTTGGGGATTATCATTAGAACATAGTTTGGGGGTTGTTTCTTTTTCTCTGGTTCATTTTTTTTGCCTTGGGTGAGAATAGAATAAATCCTTAATTATCGCAACTGTTAGCATCATAATAATTTTTAACATTTTTGTTAAGACTGTCTTTTTTAGCCAGGGAAATGTAGACTTCTACTTTAATTCCATTCACAATTTCAATCTTTTTCTGTCTAGTTATTTTGACTGAGTGAGAAAGTCTGATTGCTTAAATGGCTGTTTTAATAAAGTAAACCCATAAGTATATGCCGTATTGATGTAGTTTATGTTTAACAATTCATACACCAAGAGTGAGATGGTCTTTTAAAAAGTTTATGCTTTAGGTTAAAATATATGTGTTGACAGTCTCTTATCTTTAATTCATTTTAGGTAATTGAACATGAAAAGCCTGAAGGTCAAGATTCAGGACAAGAGGCTAGGAATCTTTCATTTAATGAGTTGTATCCCTCAGGAACTCTTAAGCTTCAATACAATTTTGATACCATTGAGCAACAGTTTTGTGACTTACCTGATAATAAAGACTCTGCTGAGTGTGACATTGCTGAGGTAGATGGAGAACATTTTGTGGCACAGAGCAACTTTACCTTGATTTTGGAAGGTGAAGAAGGAGAAGTAGAGACAGATGACTCTGCAGCATCTGGTGTGTTAGCTAAAGCAGCTAATGCAGCCACTGAGGAAAAACATGTATGCAGTGAGGAAAGTGCTAATCACAGACATGTTGCAAATTTGCCATCTGTCATAACTCGTGATCAGGAGTCCCAGAGGGCAGAGACATTGCCATATGTGCCTGAACCAATTAAAGTAGCAATTGCAGAAAATTTACTAGATGTAATTAAAGACACAAGAAGTAAAGAAATTACTTCAGATACAATGGAACAGTCCATTCAAGAACACATACCTTTAATAAGCCAAAAGGTAATGTGTTCCACCAAGTTGGCCAACTCTACAATTAAGACTGTTCAGGAAACAAGTACAGTGACACCTGTAAATGTTAACGAGGTTAATGACGTGATTTCCTCCAGAACTCGCAAGAGAGGACGTGTCCAAAACCTGAATGTCAAATCAGCACAACAGGAAGAACCAGCAGCTGTTGCTACTCCTGAGATGCTGGGGCTTTCAGTTACAAAGAAAACTAGGAAAACAAAAGAAATTGCAGGGGCTTTGGAAAGTGCCTGTTCTGATGACAAGGGAGTGTCTCATAACCAGCAAATACCTCAAAATTCTATTACTCCTAGGAGAGGAAGGAGAAAAAAAGATGTTAATCAAGACACATTAGGAAATGCTAATTCTGTGCAACAAGAATTACAAGTTACTCCAGGTAGGGAATTAAGAAGGTTAAAGTCATCTCAGCTGTTGGAAGCAGCAACTGAAGAAAGTTCTTCTAGAAAAGAAGTTAAGCTTTCATCTGCTACAAAAAGGACTCCTAGAAGAACTAAATCTATAGAAAATCTGGAAAGCGTTGACATTATAAATGATCTGAAAGTTAGCAAAGTAGCAGGTCCTAGCAGAAATACCAGAAAATTGAGAAATACTCATTTGGAAGCTTCTGAAAGTGTAGAATATAAACAAGAGGGGGAGTCCGCTGAACAACTGCCTATTCAACATAGTAAAAGGGTTAAAAAGAAAGAAGTTAGTGCGCTGGATGTTATAGAAGATTCCAAACTTAGTTCCTCCCAGTTGACTATTCAAGCAGATTTTGGTACGCCTGCTACACCTAGGAAACGTGGCAGACCAAGAAAAATCAATCCATCTGAAGATGTAAAATCTAAGGCTGTTACAGAAGCAGGAAGTCTTAAGAAGAGAGAAGGCCTCAGCATCCGAAGGAGAGCCACAAGAAACACCCCAGCCAAAAGTGAAAATACTGATGTCGGAAAACCAACTTTAGAAGAGTCAGTTTTCATGCCAAATGAAGAACTTGGTGCAGTGATGAGCTCTAAGAAGAAGCTTACAAAAAGGACTGAAAACCAAAGCCAAAAACGTTCATTACGTTCAATACCAGAAAAGTGCATAGATGAAGAAATGGCACACAAAGAGCCAGATGACCAAGAAGAAAAATTGCTTGCTACAGTTGCTTTGACTAAATCTTCACGTAGCACACGGACTAGATCTACCAAGGCCATCTTGTTGCCGGACCTTTCTGAACCAAAAAATGAGTCTCTCTTATTTTCTCCTCCTGTGTCAAAGATTCCAAGGAAAGAGAAAGGTACTTTTATTTCTATTTGAAGAATAATTTTCATCTCATTTAAAATTAAATCGGTTGAAAAATGATTAGATTTTGTTAAGGCACTATTGGATCATATCTCCTAAAAATGATTTGTAGTTACAAGGAATTCCCCTCCCGAAAAAAACTTTTTTGATCTTTTAATAGTAAAATATTGATGTTTTAATTTTAAAGTTTATTTTTAGATTCAAGAATTTTCTGCTTCACTGTGACTTTTTAAATCTTATAATTAACTTGGCATAGGTGTAAATTTTTTTAGAATAGGATCATTTCTCTTCATTCTGTCCTTATATCATAAGTGACTTGGTTTTGGTTTTTCCCCAGGTAGAACCTTCATTTTTGTCTCATATTCCAGATGATGTCCACAGCTTGAAATTGTTTTGAAGGGAAGCAGCAGTAGAATTATCTTGATTATGATACAGAACTTATTTAAATCCATATTTCTTGTTGTCCATGAACTGGCAAGGCTGCATGCCCAACCTCCCTCACTGATGATATGAGCTTTTAATTGTGTTGTTTGATAGGTATAGTTCATATCATCTCAACAGGAGTGAAGTCTCTTACTCTATGTATAATGTGTCTGTTAGTCGCTCAGGCATGTCCTAGGCTTTCCCATCCCATGGACTGTAGCCTGCCAAGCTCCTCTGTCCATGGAATTCTCCAGGCAAGAATACTAGAGTGGGTTGCTAGGCCCTCCTTCTGGGGATCTTCCCAACCCAGGGGTTGAACCCAAGTCTCCTGTCTGGCAGGCAGATTCTTTATCATCTGAGCCACCAGGAAGCCCATGTATAAAGCAGAGATATACTTAAGTACATAAACAGATACACGGTATATTTGTGCTTTTAAGATTTCTTGTTGGGCAGAATTCAGTGAGGGAGACAGTTAACAAAGATCTAAAAAGGTGCTGATAAAGCAGATTAGGGACTTGTAAGTAAAGTGGGTGGCTGTTGCTGTACTAAACTCTTGCATGTATTTTCTAATGCATTGGTGAACATCCTGTATAGTTGCCTCCTGACAAAGAGAAAGATGAGTCATTTAAAAATCCACAAACTAAAATTTGTCTGTCTCCAGCATTCACTGTGCAAAAATCTCTTTATATATATTGTATTTGTGTAAGTTGTTATATTACATAAGAGCATAGAAAAAGGATACTTTGCCATAGACTTGATCATTTGTTCTAAAAATGAACCTGTAGTTATTAGGAATTCCTTTTTCCCATCCTAGCTGCCATTTTTGAGTACATTATGGTTTTTATTTTGGTTTATTCATGTTGTTAGGAAAGTGTGGTTATGCCTGTCTTTCCATGGAGGAAAATGAAATGACCAAATATGTGAGATTTTAGCTAACTTTACTAAGCTACTGTGTTAGATAAACGTTAACATGAAAAAGAGCAATGAATGGTAGAAGAAAGTCATTAATAATTCTTCTTATACTTTTCTCATGACTATCATAGCCAAACACCTCAATAATTCTGATCTTTGTTATCTTTACACTCTTCATCCATATACATATTAACTGTAACTTTTTTCTATAATAAAAATAATAGATGCCTGCCACAGAAAATTAGAAATTAAAAATATTTAATTTAGCCATCTAGAGGACCACTAGCCACTGTTTACATCTGCTTGTATAGCCTTCTAGCTGGGTATATAGTTTGTTTTTTTTATAAAACCCAATGCACAATAGTTTGTGTGTAGGCATACACATTACTCCTCCCACCTGCTACTTATTTCATGAGCATTTTTCAGATACTGGAAAATATCCTCAAAACCCTGAGTGTGCATGATTTTGTATTTTGTTTTTTACATACTGATAATGTGTAAAATTTCACATGTGTAGCATTTCAGTTCATTTATTTGCCACAGATAGCTCAAACATTCTCCTGGTAGGTGTTTGAATCATTTTCAGATTTTTTAGTATTAAAAATAAGCACCTTCTAGGATGAGTTCCCTGGTAGCTCAGACAGTAAAAGTGTCTCCTATAATGTGGGAGACCTGGGTTCAATCCCTGGGTTGGGAAGATCCCCTGGAGAAGGAAATAGCAACCCACTCCAGTACTCTTGCCTGGAAAATCCCATGGACAGAGGAGCCTGGTAGGCTACAGTCCATGGGGTCGCTAAGAGTTGTACATGACTGAGCAACTACACTTTTTCCAATCAGGATGAGTTAGAGGTAAGAAGTTTGGGACTTATATCTCTCATTTCTGCCTCTTAATTAGCTTTCTGAATCTTGTTTTCTCATCTTTATAGTGAAGGTAATAATGCCTACTCTGTAGGGTTCTTGTGTGTATTCACTACTTTAACAATGCAATTGCTGCCAAGATTCATTTGCTTTCTTACTTTGCCCTTAGATTATAGGTTCTACACTCTTAAAATTCCTTCTTGTCCCTTGTGCCTACTAACTTTTTTAGGGAGGGATAGGAGGTCCAGTGTTCTTGCCTGGAGAATCTCAGGGACGGGGAAGCCTGGTGGGCTGCCGTCTATGGGGTCGCACAGAGTCGGACACGACTGAAGCAACTTAGCAACAGCAGCAGCAGGAGGTACAGAGAAAAGTGGATACAGAAATATATGATTAGAAAGCTGGAGGCCATCCTCTATTTAATTGAAACATGTCAAAGAAACACATATCTTAGAATCACTAGCTAAAAAGAGTGTACAGTTTGACATTTCAGTAGCTTTTCTGTAATTCCATTACTCAGCAACAGATATTTAGAAAGGGTTTGCTTATATGCCTGAGTCTATACTAGGGTATACGTTTATCAGTTCATTTGATTCTCAGTGTAACCCAGTGTAGTTTAGGTACCATTGTTCATTCTTTTTTTCCACAGTGAAGAAATTGAAACTGAGCACCCATGACACCCAGGTAATGAGTAAACAGTGGTGTCTTGGAGCCTAACCCGCTGGCTGATGAGAGCCAATTGCTAAATACTCAGGAATTTTTTTTGAGCCAACCATGGAACATTTATAGCACCGAAATAGGCAAATACTGTAAGTCAGAGCTGTGTTTTCATTGTTATTGTTTTCCTTCCCAGAAAGCTGTTTACCAGTACATTACTGTAGGACTGAATCTATAGGACTTTTGAACTTGCTAGGCCTTAAGTCTGGCCATCAGAACTTTACTCCAGGAAGCTTACAGAAGTGGGCAAGAAATTGACATACAAAGAAATAGAATCAACTCTTGTCTGGCTGTTAGAAGCATATGGAAGGAATGTGGAGCTAAACATTTTTGCATGTGATAATACATTTTTGTTCCTCTGGGTGCAGAGGGAAACTCAGTGAGGAATATGAGTTTGTCTTTGAAAAGCCAAAGAAGCTGTTGTTCCAGATAGCCTGGAAGGAGAAAAATAGAATGTCATTTTTATAGAAAGAGTATAGGTTTGTTTGTCTGTTTTTTTTACCTACAAAAGAGGAGAATTACTACCAGCGCCATTTATGCCACTTGTCAGCTGGGAGCAGAGAGGACTTTTATTTCTGACCTCACTCCTATTTTTTCTTTTATTAAGAGTCACATGCTTTAAGAGCAGAATTTGGCATTTTATAGAACTCTTGATTGTCCCAGTAGATGAAATAATATTGAACTCTATAATTTGGAAATTTTCTTTCAGAGATTGGTAAATTACATTCTTTATGTTCTTTAAATAATATAACATGCAAGCATCTATAAAGCACTTACCATATACTAACATTCTAATCTTTGATCTTCACAGTAATGTTAAAGCACTATTATGAATATTATAGAAACCGAGGCACAGAGAGGTTTAAGTGACTTGCTTTTGGTACCACAGCTTATAAATCCAGAAGTTAGGATTAAACTTCTGGCAGACTGGTTCAGCTGTACCCTGCCACTTGCATAATTGCATTGCTAGTCACCATTAATATGGAGACAAGCATGTGATATGATACATATTTTTAATTACATATTTTCAACTAATTCTTAAGCTGTTTCTGTTTTTCTCTGGAATATCGTCCTGTCAATCTTTTTCAATACTATTACTTTCNCTTCTGGCAGACTGGTTCAGCTGTACCCTGCCACTTGCATAATTGCATTGCTAGTCACCATTAATATGGAGACAAGCATGTGATATGATACATATTTTTAATTACATATTTTCAACTAATTCTTAAGCTGTTTCTGTTTTTCTCTGGAATATCGTCCTGTCAATCTTTTTCAATACTATTACTTTCTCTGCTTGCCTTTTTTCCTTTCATGCTGTGGATTTTTCTCTTGTTCCTCTTGCCTGGAACAACTGGCTCAGAATGGGCTGAAAGGAAAGAGAGTTTGAGTCTCTACTCTGTAAACAAAATCACTTTTTTTTTTTTAATTTTTTTNGGACTGATCTCCTTTAGGATGGACTAGTTGGATCTCCGTGAGAAGACTCTCAAGAGTCTTCTCCAATACCACAGTTCAAAAGCATCAATTCTTCAGTGCTCAGCTTTCTTTATAGTCCAGCTCTCACATCCATACATGACTACTGGAAAAACCACAGCTTTGACTAGATAGACCTTTGTCGGTAAAGTAATGTCTCTGCTTTTTAATATGCGTTTTAACATAGCATGAAAACCCCTTCTTTAAAAAGGATGAGTGAAGGGCTTCCCTGGTGACTCCCACCTGCAATGCGGGAGACCTGGGTTCGATTCCTGGGTTGGGAAGATCCCCTGGAGGAGAGCATGCAACCCTCTCCAGTATTCTTGCCTGGAGAATCCCCATGGACAGAGGAGCCTGGGGGGATACAGTCTAGGGTTACAAAGAGTCGAATACGACTGGGTGACTAAGCACAGTAGAGTGGGGGTAGTTGAATGCTCAACAAAGCTTTGATTTTTTACAATGAATTTGGGGAGGGGAGTGCAATGTTTCACCTTTTCTTTAGTGAGGGGTGATAAAACTATCAATAAAAGTCATTAAAAACATAAAAGTCCTGTGATTATGTCACTATTGGCAATTAAAACTTCATTGCAAAATTACTCCCATTTTGGATATATTTTGCTTAGATGTTGAATTTCATAAAAGTACAAAGTAATTCATTTTATCTTACTTTAAAAACTGATTTAATGAGAGCTTTTGACTATAATTAATAACACTAAATTGGCTTTGTGTATATGTGGAAAACTACTTCATATTATGAAATACATACATAGTTTCTAATTGCTGGTATTTGAGAATTCCCATTTCTTACATATTTTATGGGCCTACTGGGCTCTCCTTCTTAGGGACCGACTACTGGTATTTGGCCCTTCCTTGTAAACCAGTAGTATTTATTAATGCATATGAAATATTTAAATGAAAATTCAAACAGTAATTGTTTTGAGGATCCCAAACATAAAGGATAATCTCTATTATGTGAATCTTTAACTCTGCTTCAACTTAGTTTATTTGACTAAAGTTTTATTTTACTTCTCCTTTATAAAATGAAAGCACTAGAAAAGGGTAATACCTAAGATTTCGTCATATATTGGGAAGTGGACTACATTTTATACTATAATATGTTTAGTCTTACTTGAATTATATCTTTATTTCAGAAACACAGAAAAAGAAAGTTGGTCACCTCCCCCAGTAGAAATTAAGCTGATTTCTCCCTTGGCAAGCCCAGTTGATGGAGTCAAGAGCAAACCACGAAAGACTACAGAAGTAACAGGAAAAACTGTTGGAAGGAGCAGGAAGAAGTTGTCTTCTTTTCCAAAGCAAGTTCTACGCAGAAAAATGCTGTAATTTTTTCAAGTTTTTTAATGTACACCTATTTGTAAAGTCATCAGAATTGTGTGGATTATTAAAAATCATTAATTTGGAAGAAAATAATTTATATAAATTATTGTAAATTTTTGTAAACAATGTCTTCAATAAGTAAAGTAACTCCATATGGAGTGTGATTCTTTTAGTCCAGGCAGTTTTTTCTATTTTATAATAAGACTTCATACATTTATATAATATGTAAATATGGCTTATTGGAATGTTAAATAAAGTATACTTTACAGTAGTCTGTGTCTGTTAGATTTTTGAGAGGGGATTTCTGTTTTAATAATGATTTTATATGCTAGTAGATATTGGTTCCATTTTCTTTGTCTATAGTTAAAGTATTAGACCGGTTTGAAGATGACTGAACTGTTGGGTTTTTTTAAGTTGCTATTTTATAATTTATGCACTTTGCTTCTGTGATTAAGACTTCTAATCTTAAATTGAGGGAGGCTGTTACTATGCTGAAATTGAATTATGGGCATGTAATTTTGCCACTTTTTTGTAGTTTAACATATTTTGTGTATTCTACCTCAAATTAGTAATTTTCCAAGTAATGCATTGATTAAATATAATGTTGGCATTTCTTGTTCAGCAAGTTTAAAGGCTATTATCTTTAAAGTCTCTTAATTATTCAGAGACTAGTTATCCAGGTTAGACTGACCGGTTCACTGCTCACTAGCAACTTCTTAAAGGGGTTTGAGTAGTAAGAAAGGAAATGTTTTTTTTTAAAAAAAGCTGTTTCTTGGCTATTCAGTGCACTTTGTGTGTGCGTAATATTAATAGAATGAAAAGTCTGAACAAATTTTATAAACATTCTCGCTGTGAAGGAGCTTGCTACTGAATCACAGAAATCCCTTAACATTCATTCAGGTTTTAAAATGACAAATTCTCATAGGACCTCAGGCACAGAGTATTGAGGATGGGTGAAGAGTGTGAGTAGATGCGGAAAAAGGAAAAGAAAAACCACTCTGTTTTCTGCAATGTGACTGTGTGCAATTAAGTGGTGATACTTNAAAAAAGCTGTTTCTTGGCTATTCAGTGCACTTTGTGTGTGCGTAATATTAATAGAATGAAAAGTCTGAACAAATTTTATAAACATTCTCGCTGTGAAGGAGCTTGCTACTGAATCACAGAAATCCCTTAACATTCATTCAGGTTTTAAAATGACAAATTCTCATAGGACCTCAGGCACAGAGTATTGAGGATGGGTGAAGAGTGTGAGTAGATGCGGAAAAAGGAAAAGAAAAACCACTCTGTTTTCTGCAGTGTGACTGTGCAATTAAGTGGTGATACTTGATGTGGGCTATAAAATTCATCAATAAATAAGTATTGTGAAATTATAACAGGTAATTGATAGTGTGTGATGAATGGACCATTAATAATTGATTGTCTAGAAACAGACTGCTTTTGTTGGCTAAGCTTTCAGTGTTTCGGTGTGAAGCATAAGCGGTGTACCTTCTACATTATTTTTCTACCAAATAACAATACGAATAATGGGAAAATGATGAAAATGCCTATGCCAAGTATTGACAGTGTGAAAGTAGCAGTACGGGTGCGGCCTTTTAGTCAGGTTAGTGATAAATGTTACATTGCCTTGTTGAAAGTTTGACTATGACTTTCATTTTATTAATTTTAAAAATAATAATTATCAAACTTGTATTGAAGCTGCTTGTCCTTTACCGAATATTAAATTTATTTAAATGAACTTGTTAAATGAGTAATTTAAAGATCTAAATTAAACATAATTCAGAAAACAGTTTCATTCCTTTGCACAAGTAGCACAATAAAAAAAAATTGACAAGAAAAATGTTTTGTCAATAAATTTTTTAAACCAATGCCAGTTTGGTGAATATAGACATATGCTATGTGTTTTTATCCCCCCCACCTCAAAACAACAGATCATAAGCAAACAAGTTTCCAGTTCTGAATGAACTCTTATGTATTTTATGTGCTTTTATGTATAATTGTATTTGTATAACTTTTTATAAAAATACCAGTCATTAAACTTGCTACAACATTTTAGGATAAAATATGAGTTATACTTATTCTGGGACCTTTAGCAATTGTCTGTCTTTGATTATCAACGGAGTAGTTGAATTTTAGGATAATTGTGAACAGTTGATCCATTCAGTGGACTTTTGCTTATTTGTTGTGGATCAAACACTGAACTAGAAACTGAGGATACAAAGGAAAGTCGTTCTCTGGCAGCGTATAGTCTTATGTATGTTAATGATTTATAGCAATATGTTCCATGGTAAGGTGAATCATCTTGGCACCCAGAGAAAGATTGGGTACAGTTCATTCTGCTTGCACAGAACTTGAAGACTTCCTGGAGCTAGAAGAATTTGAAATGACCATAAAGGAGATATTAAATAAGATTTGGATAAGAGTATGCTGAAACAACATGCAAAGGCTTATTTGATAATAATTAATTCTGAATGGGATACAATGTAGTGATGACCTCATATTACATCTACCTTCCCACTTGTATAGTTTGCTGGTTTTACTCTCATCCATTAATGTGAAATGTTGCTTTGCACATATTCAGTTGATACCAATTCTGTCCTATCCCTTAACATTCCTCTATATTGCAGAAAATACTTCAGGAATCAGGCAGACATATGATTGGATAACTTTATAACTAGACGTAAGTGTGGTTATGTCTCACCTTATTGTAGCCCCTAATTAAGGTTTCTAAAGTGGCATAGTTTCTCAGGGAACAGATTCAAAACATGTCAGAGTTAACTTGTGATTAAATGACCACATTGAAGGACAGTTAACTAGGATATAGGAATGGGCAGTAAAACAATTACATAGTTAGGTCCCCTTTGATTCATATCTACCACCAAAGTTGATTATCTTAGACTGGAATAGTAGAAAGAAAATGAATTCAGGAAATGGTTTGGGGGTAGTTCTGGATCACATCCAGACAACTGTTAAACCGCTTTGGTGACCTAGACCCTGCCTAGTTTTCTAACTTCATATCCAGTTTTGCTTCCACTGTGGGATCAGAGATCCAACTTGATGAGACTGTTGTAAGACAGTGGCTGTCAGGAGCCTTTGGGGGGAGCGGGGGCACACTGGGTCTTTGTTGTGCTGCGTGGGTTCTTCGTTTCTGTGCTTTTTGTTGCAGTGTGGGCTTTCTCTAACTGCAGCACGTTGGGGCTACTCTGGGTGCCAGCGTGCGGACTTGTTGCAGTGGCTTGTTGCGGAGCATGGCTCTGGAGCTGTGGGCTTCAGTAGTTGCGACTTAGCAGCAGCAACAGCACTGTCTCGGTAGTTTCAGCACACCAGCTTAGTTGCTGGCAGAATGTGAGATCTTGCAGGATGGGTCAAGAATGAAACCCATGTCCCCCAGGGTGGATTCTTAACCACCGGACTACCAAGGAAGTCCTGACTGTCGGGAGCCTTTGAAGTCAGATGAACATGAGTTCAAAACCTGACTTTATCCCTTACCTACTGTGTGGCTTTGAGCAAGGTTTTAAGCTCTGAGCCTTGATTTCCTTAAGTCTAAAATAGAGATGTTGATATCTCACAGGATTGCTGTTAGAAACACTAGTTGAAGTAATCTGTAAATTACTGAGTATGATGTTTGACAAATACTTTTAATATTAGCTGCTATAGTTATTTTTACCATCGTGTTAGTCACTCAGTATCTGACTCCTTGCAACCCCATAGATTATAGCCTACCAGACTCCTCTGTCCATGGGATTCTCCAGGTAAGAATACAGGAGTGGGTTACCATTCTTTTCTCCAGGGTATCTTCCCAACTGGATTGAACATGGGTCTCCCACATCGCAGGCAGGTTCTTTACCATCTAAGCCACCTTTTAAATGGTTTTATTGAGATAATTTACATAGTACACATTTAGCTCACTTACGGTGTATGATTCAGTGACTTTTAATGTATCCACAGATGCAACCGTCACCACGATCAGATTTATAATGTTTTTAACCACCTCATTCCCTCATTTAAACAACCATTAAACCAGTCTCTGTTTCTGCATAGTTCCCTGTTATGTACAATTCATATCAATAGAATTATACAATCTTTTGTGAGTGGCTACTTTCAGCATAATGTTTTCAAGATTTATCTATGTCGTATCATGATACGACATATTTTTATGTTGCATCGTCTATGTTGTATCAAAAGTTCGTTTCTTTATGGCTGGATAATAGTCCGTTGTATGGATATACCACATTGTGTTCATCCATTCCTCAGTGATGTCAGGGTGGTTGCCACCTGTTCACTGTTAGCTATGATGAATCATGCTGCTATAAGTATTTGTTTGCAGATTTTTGTGTGGACACAGGTTTTCACTTCTTCTGGTTATATGCCTAGGCATGGAATTGCTGAGTCGTTTAATAACTGTTATCTTTCAAGAAATTTTCAAGACTCTTCTAAGCAGCTGCACCTACTTGGAAAATTTTATATTCCTACTAGCAGTGTATGAGGGTTCCAGTTTCTCCAATCCAGGCCGACATTTAACTTACTTCATTATAGCCATTCTAGTTGGTGTGAAGTGGTACATCATGTTTTTTTGATTTGCACTTTCCTGTTAAATAATAATGTCATGGATTTTTTCATGTACTATTGCCCATTAGTGTATCTTCCTTGGGGAAATGTCCATTCTGATCTTTTGTTCATTTTTAAATTGGACTATTTATCTTTTTATATTGAGCTGTTCTTTACATATTCTAGTTACAAATTCTTATTAAATATACAACTTGCAAATTTTCTCCCATTCAAAGGGTTACCTTTTTATCCTTTGAAGCACAGACATTTTTAATTTTGATGAAATCCATTTTTAAAATTGTGCTTTTGGTGTTTTATTTCTCTTTGCCCACTCCAATGTCATGAAGATTTATATTTTCTATTTTAGTTTTAGTTCTCACATTTAGGTCTTTGGTCCTTATTGAGTTGCTTTTTATATATCATGTGAAGTAATGATCCAAGTTCATTCTTCTGTGTGTGACCAAGTTTTCCCAGTGCCATTCCTTCTGAAGGCCATTCTTAATTTTGGCAGCCTTGTTGAAAATCAGTTGATCATAGCCGTTTGGATTTATATCTGGACTCTCCACTTTGTTACACTAATCTGTATGTCTGTCATTATGCCAGTGCCACACTCTCTTGATCACTGTCGGTTGTACTAAATTGTGAGATTGGTGTGAATCCTACTTTTTTCTTTTTGAAGACTGAAGATTTTGGCTATTCTGGATGCCTGTCAGGTCCATATGAATTTTACAATCAGCTTGTTAATTTCTACAAAGAAAGTGGGCTTTTGATAGAGTTGAGTTGAACGTACATCTGGGGATTTTTCTCCTAATAATAGGCTTCCCTGGTGGCTCAGATGGTAAAGAATCTGCCTGCAATAATGCCAATTCCTTTGATCTATGAAATGGGGTGTTTTTCTAAATTTTAGATCTTTAGTTTCTTCCAACAATGTTTTGAGGTATTCAGGGTATGTTTTGTACTTCTTTTGTTAACCTTATTCTTAAGTATTTTATTCTTTGTAGTAGTACTAGAAATGAAATTTTCCTAATTTCATTTTCAAATTGTTTAAAGTGTATAAAAACAGTCTATTGTACATTGATTTTACATCCTGCAACCTTACTGAACTCATTTACCAGTTGTAATAGCTTCTAGTGGATTTCTCAGGATTTTCTAAGATCATATCTGCAAATTACGTTTTCCTTTCCTATCTGGATGCTTTTGTTTCCTTTTGCCTCCTTGTCTCTTCCTGACCTTAGAGAGTAATAGTCAGCCTCCTCTATTCAGTATGATAGTAGTATTGAGTTTTTCATAGATGCCCCTTATGAGATTGAGGAAGTCCCATTCTGTTACTGATGTGTTTTGAGTGTGTTTATCATGAAAGGGTGTTGAATTTTGTCATATTCATTTTCTACATGTTGATATGTGATTTTTTTATTCTCTTGATATGTATTACATTGATCATTATTTTAAAGTGTACCCAAGATTTATTTTAATCAGATACAATAAGGTGACAGATTCAGTGATCACTGGCTTATTATTTTCAAGTGAAAGAAGCATTCCACATAGCCATACAGGGAAGTATCAAAGTTGGTCAGAAGGCTGGAGGAAAGGATGCCTGGCCCAGACCCTTATTGTGGTTTCCACAGGAAGGAATGGGCAAGGCACAGCAGGCAAGTTGGAGCAATTTTAGGATTGGGTGGTTAGTGTAGTTTCCATGGACTCTAGACTTCAGTTGGTCAGGTGCAGCCTAGTTGTCAGGTACCTGGTTCTCGGGTGATGTGAGTTGGGAGAAACACTGGCTTGGGGTGTAAATTAGATAAAGGGATTAGATAAAGGCTTGGGATGTGGCCTTCAGATTGGTTGATATGCACAAAAGGTTAAGTTGTTCACTATCTCTATGAATTCATGGATGTCAAAGGTCATAAAATCGATACAATAGAAACATTTTCAGATGTTAAACCCAAGCTTGCATCCCTAGGATAAATCTCATTTGGTTATGGTGTATAATTCTGTTTATATGTTGCAGGATTCACATTAGTAATGATTTGTTGAGGATTCTTGCAGTATCTTACAAGAGATACTGGTTAGTAGTTTTATTTTCTTGAGATATCTTTGTCTCTTTAGTATCAGGTAATACTAGCTTCATAAAAATAAGTTAGGGAGTATTCTCTTTTCTATGTTTTGGAAGAGTTTATGAAGAATTGGTATGTATTCTGTAAATGTTTGATAGAATCAAGCAGTCTAGCCATTTGTTCATGAATAGTTTTGTTTTTACTACGATCTCTTCATTTGTTACGAGTCTATTCAAATTGTCTATTCTTGAGTATTTCGTACTTGGTGTCTAAGAATTTGTCCATTTCGTCTAAATTATCTAATGTAATAAATTGTTTATATTATTCCTTTATAATCTTTCCTTTATTTCTTTAATCTGGTTTAAGCTATGAATATATTTATGGTTTTTACTTTTCTGGTAACTCCTGCATCTGATCACTCTCAGTTTCTGTTGCCAGCTTCCCTGCCAGTGTATGGATCTTACTTGCCTATTTCTTTGCAGGCACAGTTTTTTATTGGACAGACTGGACATTTTAGATAATGCATTATATCAAATCTGAGTGCTGGTCTTCACACTCCTCTCTAGCTTGTTATTGTTATTTGCTGGTTTATTTGTTATTTTGCCGAAAGATTTTTGTTCTGCTGAAGGACTTTCAGGTTCAGAGGATTCACTGGCAAAATAACCACTTTGTCTTTAAGTAGGCAAGAATTAAGGAAGTTTCTTATATTAATAGTTACAGTTTGAGGACAAGTAATATAGCAAGAGATAAATATATATACATCACCAGATTAGGGAAACACTACATCCAGATTCAAGCCACAGCCCCAGTTGGAAGGTCCACAAGCAGTATAGCAGGAAATACATATCCATATACAACACCAAATTGGGGGAACCCCTACATCCAGAGTTAAGGAACACTGGGAAGTCCCTGGAACAGCAATCTGGAGTCCCCAGTTTGAAGGTACCTTCCATGGCTGAGACTTGAGAGTGCCATCCAAAGGAGTCCTGCTTTTATCACCAAGCTGCAGGCTGGCTGGTAGTCATCAGCTTACATGCAAATATGCAGCTTTGGCTATTGCCTTAAATGTTCATATTTCTAGTTGTCAGTCTCAGAATGTTCACTGATCCCTGGAAACTGGCCAGATTCCCCAGGCCCAGGAAGTTTTGTGACTCATTCCTATTCCATGTTATTTATTCCCTTAACTGTTGGTTCTCAAGACCTACTTTCAGCGTTCCTGCCAGTCAGCAGTTTGGCATGTAATTCCTTTCAGGGTCTCTGATCAGTCAAAGACCTATTGCTGCTTCTGAAGCCTGGACAAGACTACTTGTATGAACTTCCCCAACATTTGTTTAGTGATTGGCCGGATTATTTTAGTGAAGTCTTTATCTCCTACCTGGTCACTGTGGGATGGTAACAGTTTTTGTAGGGCCCCCTTTTTCTCTTGACCACACCAAACTGTGAAGTCCACTGATTGCCAACCGATTGTTCTGCTTTCAACAATGACCAGGGGCATAAATTGCTCTAAAAACTATTTCAATCAAATTCTGGTTCCTTTTAAAGGATTAGTTTCTGAGATCAGTGATTGATACTTTTTCTGAGTCTAGGTGGGTTCCTCCCCAGCAAACCAGACCAAAAAAAAAAAAGTGAAAGTCACTCAGTTGTGTCCAACTCTTTGCGACCCCATGTAGCTCGCCAGGCTTCTCTGTCCATGGAATTTCCCCAGGCAAGAATACTGGAGTGGGTTGCCGTTTCCTTCTCCAGGGGATCTTTCTACCCAGGGATTGAACCCGGGTCTCCTGCACTGCAGGCCGATTCTCTACCTTCTGAGCCACCAGGGAAGCCAAACCAGAGAACCTGTACTTTAACCTGTTACCTTGAATCTCCGAATTGCCCTTCATCACAGCCACCTCTGTTCTTAAGAGTGCTCTTGGTGTTGAACTTCTCTAAGGGGGCAAACGAAGTCAGTTCCTTTGGGAAGAGGTTAAGTGCCCAGGCAAGATCTCTAAACCAGGGCTCTGGATTTGTGGGTGGGGACACACAAGGAAGCTAGTCTGTAGATGGCCCTGCTCTAGAAGCCCAGTGTTTGGTCAGTGTGGAACAGCAACCTGCAGTCGTCTGAGCTTGTCTCTCCTGGCAAAGAACCACCACCTCGGGAGCCAGGGCAAGTGTGATCAGCACCCCA
Source organism: Neotragus moschatus (assembly GCA_006410615.1). NCBI lineage: Eukaryota > Metazoa > Chordata > Mammalia > Artiodactyla > Bovidae > Neotragus > Neotragus moschatus. The sequence continues at coordinate 471,811 of SJYA01002259.1, forward strand.
GTCTTCTCAGCACGCGGCAACCAAGGCAGAGTCTCTGTTCCATGTGTGGAAACAGTAAAAGAAGGAGCTCCCACCTCTCACCCATACTTTCCCACATGAAGCCTCAGTCACAGGAAGAAGGTGGCAGGGTGAGAAATGCTGATATTCTCCTCTCAGGAAGAAATCCCTCCTCCTGGGACCCAGGGAGAAAGGGATCCCTGTGCTTTCAGCTCCAGCAGTCTGGAGTTGTCTCTCCTTGGCTGAGCTGACAGTGGAGAGAGAAGGAATAGTCTTGCTTAAACACCATGGACTCCTTTCTTACCAAATTTTTATACGTTTCTTGAATAGATCTTTCTTCATTGGCTGTTGCTCTTAGAACCGTTTCCATTTGCTTTTTTTTTTCATTTTCATTTTTTAAATTAATACTTTTCACCAGTTTTGTTGGAGAGTGGGACAGTGGAGCATCTTAAGTTGTCATGTTGGGAGCGGGTCTCTGATGCTGTAGTTTATGCTATTAGCATAGTTGAGTGTTAGATACGCTATTCTCAGAAAGTTAATATGACTAGAGACAAGCCTTTCAAAAATTCTGAGGACCCATAACAGCAACTATTGTCATAACAGCTGCTAAGAATAATCAGAGAACAAAATGAACAGTAAGTTACTAGCTGAATTTCTTACTAGATGTAAAGACCTGCAAAAAAATTGGATGACAGGAAAACTGTAATGATTGACTCGAATTTGTGATTTGACTATAGAGAGAGAAGAATTCTGGGAGCAAATGTGTGATTTCCATGCATTCCAGGACCACCACCATTCTACAAGACCCTAAGAATCCAGAACATACGAAGACGTTTACTTTTGACCTGGCATATTGGTCTCACAATGGATTTCAAAAGGATAAAGATGGTGTGTTTATTTCAGCTGATCCTGGCGGTAAATTTGCAGGCCAGGTAAATTACTTTAAAATAGCATCAATGGAAGTTTTTTTTTTTTTTTTAAGTGTTAACAATATATTAGTACATTGATTTTTTATGAGGTCCAAAAGTGTAGCTGTTGCCTAAATAATTCTTTAGACACTTAAGTCTGTTATTTTTTGATGTATTTACATGTTTTGTAAAAGGAATATTGGTCAAGTCAGTTATATTTTCCTCTCTGATATAAGCAAAATAAGCCAAACGTGTGGCACTCGGCATTTGAGGATTTTGGTTTATTGAGTATTTACCATGTGCCATACACTATTCTGCCTGAAAATTGCTCAGAATTTGGTGTAGGGAGACAGGCAAAAAAGTGCATTCAAATGTTACAGGTTCCATAATATATGTGGGATACAATGGGGTACAAAGGAAAAGTGGTCATTTCAATGTGGATAGAGCTCATTAACCTGCATAAATCTATGTGTTTGTAATTTCCACTTTGAGAAAATTTCAACCATAATTTCCCTAAGTATTTTTGGTCTCCCCTTATTCCTTCTATAACTCCAGTTACATGTATGCTTGAGGTTTTCCCGCAGGTTACTCTGTTCATTTCCTCCCAATCTTTTCTCTCTGTTCCTGTCTATCTACTCATCTTTGAAAACTCAGCTCAAAGATTATGGCCTTTATTAAACCACCCCTAAAAATACTCTGTCAAATTGTTCTGACTTCACAAACTCGCTGAAAGAATTTCATAGGTCTCCTCGGAATGCACTTTGGGAACCACTGTCCTAGAGCGATCAATAAAAAAACTATCAAAAAAAGTATAACTAATGAGTCAACTATGGGACATTGAAATTATGAAGAACTTGGAGCATGGCAGGAAAAGAGTGGGAGGGAAAAGCAAAGAGGAGATGAAATAAGCAGAATACAAATAGCAAGGTAGTAGATAGCAAAGTAGTTGGTAGTAGCCAACCATTGGCTATTTTATCAGGTGCAAATAAACATGCCAATTAGATGGTACAGATCATCAGATTTGATAGGAAAAGCTGGACCCAGCGCTGTCATCTTAAGTGCTCGCATGCTCAGTTGCGTCCCACTCTTTGCAACCCCAAGGGACTGAGGCCGCCAGGCTCCTGTCCAGGGGATTCTCCAGGCAAGAATACTGGAGTGGGCTGCCGGTTCCTTCTCTAGGGGAATCTTCCTGACCCAGGGACGCAACCTCAGTCTCCTGTATCTCCTGCACTGGGGGGCAGGTTCTTTATCACTGAGCCACCTGGGAAGCCCATATCTGTCTACACAAACACAATTTAAATATAAATAAATAGATACTCATGTTAACACTAAGAAGAAAACTACACATGCTATATTTACAACACACAAAGTAGACTTCAGAACAAGAAATGTTTCATACACACCATCCTAAGTGGAGATGTACTTACTAACAAAACTTCAAAGTACACAAAGCAGAAGCTGATGGACACTGAAAGAGAAATATTCAAATCTACCATTGACTGGTGACTTCATCACTCCTCTCTGAGTAATAGAGCAAATAACCCGAAATCAATATTACAGATGACCAGAACAATATTATCAACCTAATTGACAACTATAGAACAATTTTGCTACCCTCCATTCAACCACAGCACTACACACTTTTTTTCAAGTGAGCATAGAACTTTATGGTAAATTATATTCTGGATCATAAAACTAGTCCCAATACATGTAAGATAACTAAAATCATACAAAGTATCTTCTCTGACCACAGTGGAATTAAACTAGAAAGGAATGACTGAAAGTTATTAGGAAAATCCATTAATATTTAGAAAATGACAGTCTTCTAAATAATCCATAGGTCAGGGAATAAAGAATACAGGAAATTAGTAAATATTTTGAACTGAATGAAAATCAAATCAAAACATTTATCAAAATTTGTGGGATGCAGCCAAATCAGGGCTTAGAGCATTAAGTGATTATATTAGAGAACAATCTCGAATCAACAGTCTAGGTTCCTCCACCTAAGAATTTAGAAAAAGAAAAGTGTAGAAAAAGCAAGAAAGGGATTTAAAAAGACTAATATAAGACAGTAAAATAATAGAAAAAAATCAATGAAACCAAAACCTGGGAGAAAGGAGAAAAGATACAAAGTACGAAGATGAGAAATGAAACAGACGTTGCTACATATCTTACAGACATTAAATAATAAGAGAATATTATGAAAAACTTAATGCCAATAAATTTAACAACATAGATGAAATGGATGCGACCTACTGAAGTCCACACAAAAATAGACAACTCAAGTATCCCTATATCTGTTAAAGAAATGTAAACCTAAGCCCAGATGACTTTTCTGTGAATTCTACTAAAGGAAGAAATAATGATAATTCTGGGGAAAAAAAAAACCTTGTAGATGATAGAAGGACCATTCATTTTTGAAGCCAATATTACACCAAAACCCAGCCAAATACTATAAAAACCACCACAGATCAATACCCTACTTCATGAACATAGACACAAACTTTGTTAACAAAATTTTAGCAAATAGAATCCAACAGAATATATTTTTAAATACATCATTATAAAGTGGGACTTAATATCAGTTTAACATATATCAGTGTAATTCATCATATGAACAGAATCAGGAGGGGAAAAAATATATGATCAGATGCAGAAAAAGCAATTGATGAAATTCAACACCCAGTCATGATAAAAACTCTCAGCAAATTTAAAATAGAAGGGAGCCTCTTAGAAGTAGAACTTCCCTCAAATACATAAGTTAACATCACATTTGATGGTGAAACACTGAATGTGTTGCCCCTCAGAATGGGGACAAGGCAAAAAGGTCCAATCTCATTATTTCTACATAACATCCACTACAGGCCCCAGCCAGGGCATTAAGGCAATTAATAGAAATGAATGATATGGCAAGAATACACAGAAGAACTGTACGAAAAAGATCTTCACGACCCAGATAATCATGAAGATGTGATCACTCACATTCACCTGGAGCCAGACATCCTTGAATGTGAAGTCAGGTGGGCCTTAGAAGCATCACTATGAACAAAGCTAGTGGAGGTGATGGAATTCCAGTTGAGCTATTTCAAATCCTAAAATATGATGCTGTGAAAGTGCTGCACTCAATATGCCAGCACATTTGGAAAACTCAGCAGTGGCCACAGGACTAGAAAAGATCAGTTTTCATTCCAGTCCTAAAGAAAGGTAATGCCAAAGAATGCTCAAACTACAGCACAATTGAACTCACCTCAAAAGCTAGTAAAGTAATGCTCAAAATTCTCCAAGCTAGGCTTCAGCAATACGTGAACTGTGAACTTGCAGATGTTCAAGCTGGTTTTAGAAAAGGCAGAGGAACCAGAGGTCAAATTGCCAACATCCGTTGGATCATTGAAAAAGGAAGAGAGTTCCAGAAAAACATCTACTTCTGCTTTATTGACTATGCCAAAGCCTGACC